>CAUYQG010075309.1:0-11684 GCA_963574415.1 Tarsius wallacei | reverse complement strand
CAGTCTATCTCCCACCACCACTGGTTCAAGACCAGGCTGGGCAACTTGGTGAGACCTCATCTCTGTAATAAATCAAAAAATTAGCTGGGCATGAAGGCGTGCCTGTAGTTCCAGCTACTTGGAAGGCTGAGGCAGAAAGATCACTGGAGCCCAGCAGGTCAACGCTAGGGTGGCCTTGAGCGTGCCACTGCCCTCCAACCTGAGCGATGGAATGAGACTCCGAATCTGAAAAAAAAAAAAAGAAACTACCACTATCCAGTTAGTGTTTTCTATTTCTTCAATTATATTATAATTTTCTTTTCTTTCATTTTAAAAAATAGTTCTGTGGGGGACCCCAAAAAACCTGGAATTTATTTATTAAAAATTATGTATTTATTCCTACATGTTTATTTCTACATGTTTAAACTTCAGTCACCTTCAAAGTTCTCTCCGTTTGATGCATTACACTCACTGAGATGCTTTTTCCACTGCTCAAAACAGTTTTTGAACTCATCGATTTTGATGCCTTTTATTGTTTCTGCCGTTTTTTGTTGTTGTTGTTTTGCCACTTCCACATCTTCGAAACATTTTCCTTTGAGGGCTTTTATCATCGGGGAGACAAAAAATAGTCACTCAGGGCTAGATTGGGTGAATAGGGAGGATAGGGCGTGGGAGTTGTGGCGCTTTTGGTCAAAAACTGCCACCACAGTGTAGGCAGGTTGTTCATGTAAATCACCCATCATGAACTGGGCAAAAGCATTGAAAGAATCTTCCAGAAAAAATTCACTGAAGCTGTACGTAGCCTCTCACAATAACGCTCGCTGGTACTGATGCTGATGGGTTCCTACTTAGTGGGAGAAGCCTGTATTACAAGGGGCTCATCCTTCAAAAAATAATTCCAGGTTTGGTTTTGTTTTGTTGGGGGGGGGTTTCCTCTCATATGTATAATGCTTGGTTTATAAATTTTTTTTTTAGAAGTCTCACTATGTTGCCCAGGCTGGAGTGCATGCAGTGGCATGATCACAGCTAACGCAGTCTCTACGTGCTGGGCTCAGGCCATCCTTCTGCTCCAGACTTCCAAGTAGCTGGGACTACAGGTGTGTGCCACCACGTCCATCTAATTTTTTTTTTTAATTGTAGAGATGCGGTCTGGCCATGCTGCCGAAACTGCCCTTAAACTCCCAGGTTCAGGCAATCCTCTTGCCTCTACCTCCCAAAGTGCAAGGATCACAGGCATGAGCCACAATGCCCGGCCAATAAATCTTAAATCTATAAGTTCCCCCATCTCTCTTTCTTCTCTTGTAACACCACTTTGTTAAAGAAATTGCGTTGCTCCTCCTCCTAGTTTCCCACAGTCTGAATTTGACTGATTGCCTCTCCGTGGTGCCATTTAACATGCCTGTCTCTCTTCTGCATTTAGTTGTAGCCTTGAACAGATTCAGGGGCAACAACTCGTAGTTTTTCAAGACTACTTCCTAGATGGTGCTGTGTGTTTCAATCATGGGGATGGCTGTGTCTCTTTTTGTGACTTCAGCCATGGATGGTCATTGCCTAGACTCATGAGGAGCTGCAAAGCAGTGAGGGTTTTTTTTTTTTTTGCTATTAAATTATTTTATTTTTAAGTTTTTATAGTTTATTGAGGGCAGATTTGAATCAAATTGTCTAAAATATTAGAAATGTCTTTCTCGCCGAGCGTGTTTGCTCACGCCTATAATCCCAGCACTTTCGGAGGCTGAGATGAGAGGAATGCCTGAGCCTACAGGTTCGAGACCAGCCTGGGCAACTTGGTGAGACCTCATCTCTACAATAATAATAATAAAAAAATTAGCCAGGCGTGGTGGCACACGCCTGTAGTTCCATCTACTTGGAAGGCTGAGGGGGAAGGATCACCTGAGCCCAGCAGTTTGAGGCTGTAGTGGCCGGGAGCGTGCCACTGTCCTCCAGCCTGGGCGACAGAGTGAGACGCCAACTCAAAAAAAAGAAAGAAGGAATATCTTTCTCAAATAGCAGTGAGTTTTTGTTTTTGTTTTTTTTTTGGTTTTTTTGAGTCAGAGTCTCACTCTGTCACCCAGGCTGGAGTGCAGTGGCACACTCACGGCCACTGCAGCCTCCACCTGCTGGGCTCAGGTCATCCTTCCACCCCAGCCTTTCCAAGTAGCTGGAACCACAGGCATGTACCACCACACCTGGCTAATTTTTTGTAGAGATGAGGTCTCACCAAGTTGCCCAGGCTGGTCTCGAACCTTTGGGCTCAGGCAATCCCTCACCTCGGCCTCCCAAAGTACTGGGATTATAGGCGTGAGCCACTGCGCCCGGCCAGGAGTGAGATTTTAACCATACTCTTTCTTCTTTTATTAGCCGGCATGCTTCTACAACGTGAGATTTCCTTTCACTGATGATTTAGTTACCCTGAGGGAGAGATCACCTACAAAAGACTGAATTAAGTATTGAATATTTCCCTTTATGTGCCAGTTGTCTGGCATACCGCTAGGGTGATAAATGAGTTATTTTTCAAAATGTATATAAATCAGTGGATTTAAACATGTTTGATGGGTGTCATGCCACTGCGGTTATTAGCCTTACTTACGCTCAAATCATCCCGCCTTTGGCTAGTGGAAGTATATTCAGGTTGACTTCTGTGTCCTTCTAATATGACCCCTTTTAGTATGTCCTTTTTATGTGTATATGTATGTATGTGTGTGTGTATATATATATATCTATATATATATATACACTTTTAAAAAATGTTTTGTAGAGACAAGTTTTCTCTATGTTGCCCAGGCTGGTCTCAAACTACTGGCCTCAAGCGATCCTCCCACCTCAGCCCCCAAAGTGCTGGGATAGGACTATGGCTTGCTGTAGTCTTTTCCAGCATTCTGTATTGCAGTATGACAGGACACCTAGAGGTTTTTTTGTCTTTGTTTTTTTCGAGTTAGAGTCTCACTCCATCGCCCAGGCTAGAGTGCAGTGGTTCTCTAGGAAACCTGCAAGGGCCCCAATAGGTTTTCGAGGCCAGTGCTGGCAAATCCCAATTCCATAGACCAATCTGGAGCCTGCCACCCTTGCAGGAGCTCTGTGGAAGGGGGTAGAAATACAGGCCTGGGGAGGAGCCCTCAACTAAAGCTCCTGCAGGCCAGTCTGGGTACCACCCAGTGAGTATTTTACTCCCCTCGGGTGATGAAGTCGAGGTCAAAAGCAAGTTGCAGTCTGCGGTCTGGGCATTAAGGTGCAAGGCTCCTTCTGGTTAAGACGTGGGTATGAAGGTTAGGAGAGGTCATTTGAAGATTCTGGGGGAACAAGAGCATCACTGGGGTAATCCTTTGGCTTAGGAGGTATCCCCAGAACTTTTATGGGTGTGTATATACTTTACGTGTGTCTTTTTTTTTTTTTTCTTTAAAATTTTTTTGCAGAGACAGGGTCTCACTATGTTGTCCAGACTGATCTTGAACTCCTGGACTCAAGCAATTCTCCCACTTCAGCCTCCCAAAGTGCTAAGATTACAGGCATGAGCGACTGACTATGCCTGGCTGAGTATATATATAACATTGAAAACCATAGAATCTTATTGTCAGCATGGGCAGAGACCTTGGGGACAGAGGGACACTAAGGCCCAATCTTGCTTTATAGATCAGTAAACCGAGACCCAGAGACCAGTAGCCTAGTGAAAAAGCCCAGGTTCAAGTGCAGGTCTTTTGCGGGCAGTGCAGTGCTGAAGCTCCTTCCCTACACCACCTCTGCATGTGTGACCATGTGTGTGAATGTGTTTATGCATTGGAGTGCGTGTGCTTTGGAGTCCCATGAGTGAAGGCATGGAGGTGTGTTTATATGGGGGCTGAGGGTTTTATCACCAGCTGAGCAGGCTGCAACACAGGTGCACACATCTCTCTCTCTTGCTCTGTTTTTTTTGTTTTTGTTTTTTTTAGGGACATGGTCTCCGCTCTGTCACCCAGGCAGGAATGCAGTGGTGCTATCATAGCTCATTGTAGCCTTGAACTCCTGGGATCTAGGAATCCTCCCACCTCAGGTCCCTGTGTAGCTGAGATTGTAGATGTGCGCCGCCATCACACCCAGCTAGTTTATTTATTTGTTTTGTAGAAATGGAGTCTCACTAAGCTGATCTCCAACTCCTGGCCTCAAGATATCCTCCTGCCTCGGCCTCCCAAAGTGCTGGAATCACCACGCTGGCCTTAGACACATATCTCTCTTTTGGGCCCAACCCATATTTGGAGAAGACAGGAGCTTTCTCATGCACAAACAGCTAAGGAGGAAAGGGATCCTGGGTTTACTGCCTCTGTGGCTGTGCTAACTTGTGCCACAGAACATGTGGAAGCTTGAAGATGCCTGGGGCCTTGATAGTCCTGCTGCTTTTAGCCTCCTATGGCCACCTGCAGCAATGGCCATCACCCTTGCTGTGAGCTGAGGTTGCACTACTGAAGTCCCCAAGGCCCTGCAGGGTGGCCAGAGATGTCTGTCCTTGCCTCAGTATCCTCCTCATCTTCTCTGACCTCTCTGGTCTCCTGACCCCATGTCCTTGTCATTTCGGGAGAAGGAACTCGTCTTTCCATCTGGACTTTGAGCTCGCACAGACCAGAGTCATTTCTCTTGTGACTCCTGCAGATGTGGCATTTTATCCAGGTGGGTTGATAAACATGTCACTAAGGCAGGAGGAAGTGGAGGGGGAGCAGGGGGAGCAGCAGGGGTGCAGAGCACATCTCTTCTTCAGGTGACTCAGCTTCAAAGTCGACCCCACATCTGTGAGTGATGTCCCTGTCTTCAAACTGGGCTATCAGTCTATCTCCCACCACCACTGGTTCAAGACCAGGCTGGGCAACTTGGTGAGACCTCATCTCTGTAATAAATCAAAAAATTAGCTGGGCATGAAGGCGTGCCTGTAGTTCCAGCTACTTGGAAGGCTGAGGTGGAAGGATCACCCGAGCCCAGCAGGTTGAGGCTGTAATGGCCGTGAGCATGCCACTGCGCTCCAGCCTGGGCAACAGAGTGAAACGCCAACAAAAATAAATAAATAAATAAACTCACAAGGAATCAAACCACAAGGAGCATGAGTCAGCAGAAACAACAAATAGCAAGATGAGACCCACAGATACTAAACAAATGGAAGAATAAGAATGCACAGAAAATAAGTACCTTAATATGCTTAAAGAAGTGAGAAGAAATACTGAAAATTATGACAAAGAAACTAATTAAAAATATTTGAAGATGAATCAGATAAACCTTCTAGAAACGAAGTTGTAATTATTAAGATTTAAAACTTCAAAAGACAAGTGAAAAAAACAGAATAGGCAAAGTTGAAGAGAGATTAGTAAATTGAAATGTAAATCTTAGGAAATTACCAAGAATGCATCAACCAATGATAAAAAAGTGAAATATAAAAGGGAAAAGAGACATGAAAGAAACTGAGGCCATGGCCTTGCTAAGTTATGATGTGGCCATGTGCTCTTTGAGCTATGGCCAGGCCATGTTTTCTTTTCGTTCTTTCTTTTTTTTTTTTAGAAAGCAGGATTTATTGAGAGGACAAAAATCTCCCATGGTGGGAGGGGACCCGAAAGAGTTGTCCCATGTTCTCTTTCTTTTTTTTTTGAGTTGGAATCTCACTCTGTCACCCAGACTGGAGTGCAGTGGCATGCTCTCGGTCACCGCAGCCTCAACCTGCTGTGCTCTGGCTAACCTTCCACCTCAGTCTTCCAAGTAGCTGGAACTACAGGCCCACACTACCATGCCTGGCTAATTTTTGATTTATTGTAGAGATGAGATCTCATCAAGTTGCCCAGGTGGGTCTCGAACCTGCAGGCTCAGACAATCCACTCGCCTCAGCCTCCCAAAGTGTTGGGATTACAGGCTGAACCACCGAGTCCGGCTACCCCATGTTTTCTTAAGCTTTGGTCCTTTCCCCTCCCTTGGGGAGGTAAATCTCCTCTTTCTCTCTCTCTCCAATTTACTTTCTAAATAAACTATATTTTTTTATCTAAAAAAAAGAGAAACTGAATATTTACTCACGATTAAACCTTTCAGCAAACTAAGAATTAAAGGGAACTTCCTCAACTCAATAATGGACATTCACAAAAATCTCTGTATCTACTAATAATATAAATATATATATTATTATTATTTTGTTGTTGTTGGAGTCTCACCCTGTCGCCCAGGTTGGAACGCAGTGGCACACTCATGGCCACCCCAACGTCAACCTGCTGGGCTCAGGCAATCCTTCTGCCTCAGCAGAAGTAGCTGGAACCACAGACATGCACCACCAAGTCCAGCTAATTTTTTCATTTATTGTAGAGATGAGGTCTTACCAAGTTGCCCAGGCTGGTCTCAAACCCCTGGATTCAGGCAATCCTCTCGCCTCCTAAAGTGCTGGGATTACAAGCATGAGCCACTGTGCCCAGCCTGTTGTCATATTTTATGATAAAAGACTGAATGTCTTCACTCTTGCTTGTTCAGAAGCAAGCAAGCATGTCCACTCTTACTACTCTCATTCAGCATTTTACTAGTGATCCTAACAGGTGCAACAAGCCAAGGAAAAGAAATAAAGATTTACAGATGAGAAAGGAACAAGTAAGACTGTATCTGTTGACAGAACACATAATAGTCTATGTAGGAAATCTCAAAGAATCTACAAAAAAAAGCTACTATAATGAATAAGTGAGGCTGAGCTTGGTGGCTCACACCTGTAATCCCAGTGCTTTGGAAGACCGAGGTGGTAGGACTACTTGAGGCCAGGAGTTCAACATAATGTGGGCAACATAGCAAGGTCCTGTCTCTACAAGAAATTTAAAATTAGCTGGAGCTCTCTGCTCCTCCTATTCGACAGACAGCTGCATCTCTAGTGCTGCACCAACCATGTTCCCAAGACACCATGGTGAAGATGAAGGCCGGAGTGAATGGATTTGGCTATATTAGGCGCCTGGTCACCAGGGCTGCTTTTAACTCTGGCAAAGTGGATATTGTCACCATCAATGACCCCTTCATTAAACTCAACCACATGATCTACATGTTCCAGTACAACTCCACAGCTCCATCAAGGTCAAGAACAGGAAGCTTGTCATCATTGGAAATCCCATCTCCATCTTCCAGGATTGAGATCCCACCAAAATCAAATGGGGCAATGCTGGCACTGATTATGTAATGGAGTCCACCAGTGTCCTCACTACCTTGGAGAAGACTGGGGCTCACTTACAGGGGGAAACCAAAAGGGTTATCATCTCCGCCCTCTCCACTGACACCCCCATGTTTGTGATGGGCATGAGCCACGAGAAGTACCAAAACAACCTCATGATTGTCAACAATACCTCCTGTACCACCACCTGCTTAGTCCCCCTGGCCAAGGTCATCCATGACAACTTTGGCATCACGGAGGGTCTCGTGACCACCGTCCATGCCATCACTGCCACCCAGAAGACCGTGGAGGGCCCCTCTGAGAACCTGTGGCATGATGGCCACGAGGTCCTCCAGAACACCATCCCTGCGTCCAGCAGCGCTGCTAAGCCCATGGGCAAGGTCATCCCTGAGCTGAAGCAGAAGCTCATGGTCATGGCCTTCCATGTCCCCACTGCCAAAGTGTCTGTAGTGGACCTGACCTGCCATCTGAAGAAACCTGCCAAATATGATGACATCAACAAGGTGGTGAAGCAGGCATCTGAGGGTCCCCTCTAGGGCATCCTGGGCTATACCAAGCACCAGGTTGTGTCCTCCGACTTCAACAGTGACACTCAGTCTTCTACCTTTGATGCTGGGGCTGGCATTGCCCTCGATAACCACTTTGTCAAGCTCATCTCTTGGTATGACAGTGAATTATAGCAACAGAGTGGTGGATCTTATGAGCCCCATGGCCTCCAAGGAGTAAAAGTCCCCAAACCACCAGCCCCACTGAGAGGAAGAGAGAGCACAAGAGGAAGAGAGAGGCCCACAGTTGCTGGGAAGTCCCTGCCACACTCAGTTCCCGAACACACTGAGAATCCTCCCTTCTCACAGTGTCTATGCCAGACTCCCTGAAGAATGGCTGGGACACCCAGGGAGTCCCACCTCATCATGTGCCATCAATAAAGTCCCCTGTACTCAGCCAAACAAAAAATTAGCTGGGCATGGTGGTGCACCTGTAGTCACAGGTACTCGGGAGGCTGTGGCGAGAGGATCACTTGAGCCCAGGAGGTTGAGAACAAGACCCTGTCTCAAAAAAAAAAAAAAAAGTGAGTTTAGAAAAGTTACGGGATACAAGGTCAACATAGAAAAATCAATTGTACCTATGGGGCTATGGGCAGTCCCTTTTCTCCTCAACCAGGGCTAGAGGCCAAGATCAGCCTTCCAGGGTCATCACCAGGACTGCCACAAGCTGGGAACCTTGTTTTCCTAACTCAGATATTTATAGAAGAAAACAAAAAGAAAAAAACTATTATATTCTTACACATTAGCAATGAACAAATAAAATAGAGATTTTTAAAATAGCACCATTTCCAATAGTATAAAAAATAGATCCATACTTTATGTAAATCTAATAAAGCATGCAAAATCAGTATGCTGAGAACAAAAAGAAAAATTGATGAGAGAAACTAAAAAAGAGCTACATAAATGTTTATAAATTGGAAAAATCAATATTGTTGAGCGACCAACTTTTCCCAGTGTGATCAATAGACTTCATGCAATGCCAGAGAAAATCCCAGCAGGCTTTCTTATAGAAATCAACAAGCTGATTCCAAAATATTTATGGAAATGCAAGAAAACTTTTTAAAAAATAATACCACTGAAAGATTCACACTACTTCATTTTTAGATTTCTATAGAAGTACAATATTTAAGACACATGTATCAGTGGAACAGAATTAGAGTCACACATATATGGTCAATTGATTTTTGACAAGGTACCAAGTCAATTCAATGGAAAATTAACATTCTCTTTAAAAAATTGTGCTAGAACAATTGGGCATTCGTATTTAAAAAGTAACGCAGAAGGGCCATATACAGGCTGGGCATGGTGGCTCATGCCTGTAATTCCAGCATTTTGGAAGACCAAGGCAGGAGGATCGCTTGAGCCTAGGAGTTCAAGGTCGGCCTCGGCAACATAGTGAGAGCTCGCCTCTACAAAAAATAAAAAAATTATCCAGGTATGGTGATGCATGCCTGTACTCCCAGTTACTCGAAAGGCTGAGATGAAAGGATCACCTGAGCCCAGGAGGTCAAGGCTGTGATGAGCCGTGATCATGCCACTACACTCCAGCCTGAATGACAATGTGGAACCCTGACTCAAAAAAAAAAAAAAAAAGTACCATAAATAGAAATGTAGGCCAGGTGTGGTGGCTCATGCCTATAATTCCAGCACTTTGGGAGACTAGCCGGGTGTGATGGCGCATTCCTGTAGTTTCAGCTACTTGGAAGGCTGAGGCGGAAGGATCACCTGAGTCCAGCAGGTCGAGGCTGCAGTTGCCAGGAACATGCCACTGCCCTCCAGCCTGGGCGACAGAGTGAGACTCCAACTCAAAAACAAACAAAACAAAAACAGAAATGTAAAACTATTAACCTTCTGAAGAAAAACTTAGTAGAAAAGTCTTTGTGACCTTGGGTCAGGCAAAGATTTCTTAGCTATTACACCAAAAGTACAATCAATAAAGGTAAAAAAGCAATAAATCATATTTCATAAAAGTTTTACAGTTTTGTTCTCAAAACACACTGTTAAGTAGATGAAAAGGCAAGCCACAGCCTGGGCAAAAATATTGGCAATGCACATATGTGATAAAGGACTAGTATCTAGAATATATAAAGAATTATTGGCCAGGAAATTTGGGAGGTGGAAGTGAGAGGATTGCCTGAGCCCAGGGGTTTGAGACCAGCCTGGGCAACTTCGCGAGACCTCATCTCTACAATAAATCAAAAAATTAACCGGGCGTGGTGGTGCACACCTGTAGGTCCAGCTACTTGGAAGGCTGATCCTCAAGAAGGATCACCTGAGCCCAGCAAGTCAAGGCTGCAGTGTCTATGAGCATGCCACTGCATTGTAGCCTGGGTGATAGAATGACACTCTGACTCAAAAAATAAAAAATAAAAAAAGTGAAAGCCAAGGTAGTCTTGAGAACTGGATAAACGTTGAATAAATTTCATAACCTACACACAGGTCAATTGTCAGAGTGGACATCTTACAAATCAAGGTATTTGGGAACAACCACTGCCCAAATCATTGGCTGACCGCCAAGCTATGCAGACTCAGAAGCAATCTCCAGGAAGCTAGGATAAAAAAATGAAAATAAAAAAAAAAATAAGAAGAAAAAAATCCCTAAGCAGAGTTACTAGAGGAGACAGTATCTGTAGTTTAAGTCCAGGTCAATTACCAAAAAACAAATAAACAAAAAGAACAAAAATCCCAACAACCCTTGGAAAAAAATAAAATCATAACCCAGATATTTATAAAATATTATAATAAATTATGGGATATGCAAAAAAAATAAGAACTTGTGACCCATACTAAGAATAAATATGTTGCTAGAAACTGACTAATTGGGTGTAGACATTGAATTTAGCAGACAAAAACTAAAGCTACTACTATATATATGTTCAAAGAGTTAAAGGAAAATATTATGAAAATAATTCAATGAATAGGAATCTCAATAGGGAAACAGAAACTAAAAATGAAATAGAAAGTCTACAGTTCAATAGTATAATAACTGAAAATTTAAAATAAACTATAAAGGCTAAGATGCAAATTTGAAATAGCAGAAGAAACAATGAACTTGAAAATAGGACAATAGAAATTATCCAATCTAAAGAACAGAGAGAAAAAAAGATTAAAAAAAAATAAACCAAGTTTCAGAGATCCGTGAGACATCAAGTATATTAAATTACATGTACTGGAACTCCCAGAAGGAAAAGAGTGAGAGAAAGGTACAGAAAAAATGTTTGAAGAAATAATGGCTGAAAACATCCCCAAATTAATGCAATATTAATTTGCAGGTCCAGGAAGCTCAAAACATCCCAAGTAGAATAAACAGAGATACAAATCAAGATACACCACAGGCACACTGCTGATGCATAAAATCTGAAAGCAGGAAGAGAAAATTACTCATCAGCTACAGAGAAACAATACAACAAATAACAGGCGACTTCTCAGTAACAAAGGAGGTCAGAGGCAGCCAGATTAACATTCAGAGTGTAATACCTGACAATTAAGATGTTGATGTCCAGAAAAATTATTCTTCAAAATTGAAGTCAATATAAAGACATTCCCAAGTAGTCCTATCCAATTAGAAATAGTAAAGCAAGGCCGGGTGCAGTGGCTCAAGCCTGTAATCCCAGCACTTTGGGAGGCTGAGGAGAGAGGACTGCCTGAGCTCAGAGGTTCGAGACCAGCCTGGGCAACTTGGTGAGACCTTGTCTCTACAATATATAAAAAAATAAGTTGAGTGTGGTAGCATGCACCCATAGTTCCAGCTACTTGGAAGGCTGAGGTAGAAGGATCACCTGAGCCCCACATGTGAAGGCTGTGGTGGCAGTGAGCGTGCCACTGCACTCTGGCCTGGGGTACAGAGTGAGACTCCAATTCCAAAAAAAAATAAATTTTTTGAGATTTTTTTTTTCTTTTTGCTTGGACTTGCACTCTGTCCCCCAGGATGGAGTGCAGGGGCTTGCTCTCAGCCACCCCAGCGTCGACGTGCTGGGCTCGGGTGGTCCTTCTGCCTCAGCCTTCCAAGTAGTTGGAACTACAGA
>CAUYQG010075308.1:0-12721 GCA_963574415.1 Tarsius wallacei | reverse complement strand
GAAACCTCATCTCTACAATAAATCAAAAAAATTAGCCGGGCGTGGTAGTGCGCGCCTGTAATTCCGGCTACTCGGAAGGCTGAGGCGGAAGGATCGCCGGAGCCCAGCGGGTCGAGGCTGCGGTGGCCGGAAGCGGCCACTGCACTCCAGTCTGGGCGACGGAGTGAGACTCCAACTAAAAAAAAAAAAAAAAAGAAATTAAAAAAAAACAACAGAGCTTCATCTGGCTAACATTAAATGTTATCTGCATCTTTAGAAGGCAAATTACAAACCACAAAGAATTGTTTCAGCTTTATAAACAGTTTATTGGCATTTTCAAAAATAAATTTTAACTCCTTTTAAAACTCAGTGTTTTTGAGTCTTTAGCTGAGATGAATCTTTGTGCTTGTTAGATAGTAAGTTTGTCTGGACTCCAAGAAATGGGCTAAACAGCCATGTTGGAATATATATATATATGTGTGTGTGTGTGTGTGTGTGTGGCCTTTTATGAATACTCTGTGTGTGTTAGCTTAAATTAAGCCTTAAAAGTGATGAGCATTATATTAAAGCAATTACTGAAGTTTGAGATGTATAAATGTATAATTGACGATGTATAGATGTCTAGTTTAAGGTGTACAGATTATATGTGCTGTGAAAACTGAATACAGTCATCTCCCCCTTTTCTGTGGTTTTTCTTTGCATGGTTAAAGTTACCCGTGGTCAGCCTCAGTCCAAAAATATTAAACGGAAAATTCCAGAAATACACAATTCAAGAGTTGAAACTTTCACACCCGTCTGAGTAGCGTCATGAAGTCTCATGCTGTCCCACGCCTTCCGGGACATGAACCCTCCCTTTGTCCGGCATCTTCATGTGGTCTGTGCTCCCGCCCATGAGCTTCTGGGTGATCAGAGTGACTGTCGTGGTATCGCAGTGCTTGTGTTCAAGTTACCCTTATTTCACTTCATAATGACCCCAACGCGTAAGAGTAGTGTTGCTAGCAATTTGGATATGCCAAAGAGAAGGCGTGAAGTGCTTCCTTTAATTAAAAAGGTGAAAGGCATGCTGTGGTGGCTCCTGCCTGTAACCTTAGCACTTTGGGAGGCCGAGGCAGGAGAATAGTTTAAGCCCAGGAGTTTCGAGACCAGCCTGGGCAACATAGCGAGACCTTGTCTTTGCCTTTACAAAATATTGAAAAAAATTAGCCTGGCTTGGTAGCGCATGCCTGTAGTCCCAGCTACTCCAGAGGTTGAGGCTGTGGTGAGCTGGGATCATGTCACTGCACTTAATCCTGGGCAACAGAGTGAGAGCCCAACTCCAAAAAAGAAAAAAGAAATTTTTTTTACTTAATAAGGGAATTTTTTAAATTGTATGCTGAAGTTGCTAAGATCCACAGTACACGTATATATTTACAGAGAGATACCACATTCATGTAACTTTTATTAGTTGGTGTTATAATTGTTCTATTCTATTATTAGCTATTGCTGTGAATCTTTTACTGTGCCTTATTTATAAATTAAACTTCATCACAGGAAAAAAGAATATATATGAAGGGTTCAGTGTTATCTGTGGCTATAGGCATCCATTAGGGATCTTGGAAGGTATCTTTTTAAATCAGTTCACTACAATGAATAATTATAGTTGATAGGGGTATCCCTGGGACCATAGTTAATTATTTCTTATTATACACATCATACTGCAATGCAGTTGCTCACTTCTCTGTCTCCTTTCTGTACTGTGAGCCTCTTCAAGGAAAACTGTGTCTTAATCATCTTTTCACCTAACTTAGGGATAACATTATAAATCATTGTTGAATTAATGAAGGAGCTTGTCACTGAACTGTTCTCTCTTTACCCAAGCTCATGTGACATTTGTATTACAGAAATCTGTTCTAAGTTTTTCTTACCAACGTAAATCTCACATAGGAGTGAAAATAATTAAAAAAAATTTTTTTTTGACTCAGGGTCTCACTCTGTTGTCCAGTCTGGAGTGCAGGGGCATATTCACGGCTTACTGCGCGTTCAACCTCCTGGGCTCAAGTGATCCTTCTGCCTCAGCCTCCTGAGTAACTTGGACTACAGTCGTACACCACCATACCTGGCTATTTTTTTTTTTGGCTTTTTGTAGAGACAAGGTCTTGTTATGTTGCCTAGGCTGGTCTCAGACGCCAGGGCTCAAATGATTGCCCCTCCTTGGCCTCCCAAAGTGCTGAAATTAGAGGCGTCAGCCATCACACCCGCTGTCAGTTTCTTTAAAATGCATTGTTAATAAATGTTTTCTGGAGATAGATAGGTGGATTGTCACATAGTTAATAAAAACAACACAATCGACCAAAATAAAGGAGTATCTTTTCATTTCATGCAGCTTTCAGCAAATAAATCATTTGTCCTGATCTGAGTTTTTTTTTTTTTAATAGTTGTTTTATTCAGTATCTCATTGTTTGACAGTGTAATTTGTGAGTAGGATAAAGTGATAAAGATGTGGGGAAAATGTAAGACTCACTTTTTAAATATCTAGATTCAAGGCATTCTAGCTTGTGTGCTTGGATTTTGTTTATTATAATGTTATGCTACAGTTTTAAGGATTGAGGACTCAGAAGATTTCATGTGGTCTTAATTATCAGTCTGTCATAGTTGAAAACAAGCTCATGTTGAGATAATAAAGGTAGAAGCCGTAGATATGTAATTCCCTGGAAGGCAGGGATTCTATTCATGAGATTATTCCAGATTAGGTTTCAGAAGAAGAACATACTTGGTTAAGTATATGAATACTTTATGTACTTAACTTAAGAAAACACTAATGATAAGATTCATTACCCAAATTTTAGAAAAAACAGGGAAATTCACCCACAGTTCCACTAACTCAGTTAAACCTCTGTCATGATTTTTAGTTAATAAATGGTTTTTGACAATGAAAATAAATCAGCTCACCTGATTTTTCTTTTCTTTTCTTTTCTTTTCTTTGAGTCAGGTCGCACTCTGTCACCCAGTCTGGAGTGCAGTGGCACAATGATGGCTCACCACAGCCTCAACCTCCTGGGCTCAGATGATCTTTCCTCCTCAGTCTCCTGAGTAACTGGGATTCCAGGTGCATGCCACCGTGCCCAGCTAATTTTTTGATTTTTTTGTAGAGATGAAGTCATGCTATGTTTCTTAGGGTGGCCTCGAACTCCTGGGCTCAAGGGATCCTCCCACCTTGGCCTCCCAAAGTGGTGTTCTGGCCAGATTTTCATTTTTAGATATTATATGTGTGATCAGAGAAAACGTTCATGGATCTTATGCTCAAGAATATATGATACTTGAGAATATGTAAGTGTGTGTGTATGTGTGTGTATATATATATATACATATATACTTGTACACAATTTTGTATATACACTAACATATGCACACACACATCAGAAAATCTGTCTCATATTCCTTCCAAAACACTGCACCTTTCTGAAAATCATCATTTTGGGGATGTTGTTAGTGACTGTAACATTTGTTACAACATTTGTCAAAAACATTTTTTTTTTAGTTGGAGTCTCGCTCTGTCGCCCAGACTGGAGTGCAGTGGCACGCTCCCGGCCACTGCAGCCTCGACCTGCTGGGCTCCGGCCATCCTTCCGCCTCAGCCTTCCAAGTAGCTGGAACTACAGGCGTGCGCTACCATGCCCGGCGAGTTTTTGATATATTGTAGAGATGGGGTCTCACCAACTTGCCCAGGTGGGTCTCGAACCTGCGGGCTCAGGCAATCCACTCACCTCAGCCTCCCAAAGCACTGGGATTACAGGCTGAGCCACTGAGCCCGGCTAAAAACATTTGTTTTTAATGGCAGGACTTGGGTAGTCTCTGCAAGTAGTCCTGTCCCTTGGGCTCTCACTGGTGAGGTGGATTATGTATATAAGGCTGCAAACGGGGAATGTGGGAGAAATAAATAATGGTCATTTTAAAGGGGTCGTTTAAGATGGACATAAAGCTCATTTCCCCTCCAGTATTCAAAATGCAGGAGGGAAGGCGCTTTCCGAGAGGATGCAATTGAAAAGGGAAGGTCTTAATTTGGTCCCCTCGCCCCAGCGGGAAGCAGTGATACCGCTCTGCTTCCAAGCACCTTTTGCGGCCCAGTGCTGAGCCTCTCGCAGACAAGGCCATTGAGGACAAAGCCATCTTGGGTACTGTGGGTGGTGTCCCCATGCACTCAAGGCTACTTCCATGTTTAATGGATTGCTTTTCAAGTTTGCCTTCCTATCTGGAAGATACTGTCAGCTACTTTGCAAAGTCCTGGGGTGGAAGTCCTGAGAGCAGAGGCTGTCAGACCGGCTGCCAAATGCTTAACACCATTTATTCAGGAAATCCAGGCTTCTGGTAGGCTGGTCTCCCTGCATCTCCTTGCAGACCAGACTCCCTGATGCGGTGTTAGGAAGCGCTTAATGAGCTTTAGAAAGGGTTCCTGAACCAACAGCTAAACTGTTGTTAATCTCAACTCGGGCAGTTACTTGGGATGAAGAGATCTTAATGGCTGCTTTAATTAAAATATGCACAGTACTGGAGGATTAGTAAACCATGAGCAAGAACTCTAAGTAATTCATTCATTTCTCTCAATTTTAAGTGAATGCTGAACATACTGGGGAAAAATATACACATACTAGACAGACATCAGTCAGAAGGTTTAGCTTTGTCCCTGCCAGTGACCTTGGGCAAAACGTTTCACAGTGAAATAGGGGGTTTAGGCCAGGGCAGTGGCTCATGCCTGTAATCCCAGCACTTTGGGAGGCTGAGGCGGGAAGATAACTTGAGGCCAGAAGTTCAAAACCAGCCTGGGCAACATGAGATCTCGTCTCCCCACACTCGCATGCACCACACACACACAAACACAGACAACATTAGCTGGGTGTTGGGGTGCATTCCTGTAATCCCAGCTACTTGGAAGACTGAGACAGAAGGATTAAGGCTGTCATAATGCCACTGCACTCCAGCCTTCCAGCTTGGGTAAAAGAATGAGACTCCGCCTCAAAAGTAAAAACAAAAACAAACCAAAAAAAAAGGAAAGAAAAGAAAAGAAACAGGGAGTTCTTTGGCCTCCCAGGTTTCTGAAGATGCTACATCTAGAATGATCCCTCCTGGTCCTATAAGATGAACCATTTTGCTGCATCCTCAAAAAATGTCAAAGACGTGTTTTTGTTTTTTTTTGTAGTACCTGCACATTCTCAGTACTCCACCTAGCACAAATGGTTGACTAATCCACTTCAGCTCCTTGGCTGGGAAGTTGACTTTCACTGATCCAAGTGAGCTTTCTCGTGGCGAGGCTGGATGTGGCAGAGCCAACCATTTTAAGATGTAGCTCTTACTGTATTATTATTCAGGTATGGTGAGGCCAGCAGGTCAGGAGACGGCTGCCATTGAAAAGATAGCCGGGACACACAGTACCCAAGAGGAGGGGAGGACTCATCACGCTGCCCAGGGTTGCTTGGAGAAACTCCTGGTCGGTCAGGAGGCGGGGGTAGCAGGGGAAAAAAGGGAGCGGAGCCTTGACTGTGGTTCTGCAGAGAAGAATGAGCAGGGGTTGATTAATACTGACGGGAGAGCGTGAGCTTTCGTCCCTGTCATGGCTGAGCTGATCCAGAAGAAACTTCAGGGAGAAGTGGAAAAATATCAACAGTCACAGAAGGACTTGAGTGAATCCATGCCAGGCAGGCAGAAGCTTGAGGCCCAACTAATCGAAAATCATATCGTGAAAGAGGAACTGGCCCAGCTGGATGGGTCAATGTGGTCTTTAAACTTCTGGGTCCTGTGCTGGTCACATGGGAGCTAGGGGAAGCTTGGGCCACAGTGAGAAAGAGGCTGGACTAGATCACAGCTAACATTAAGCGATATGAACCCCAGCTCTGGGACCTTGAGCGGCAGTCAGAGCAATAAAGGGAGACCCCTCGCTTAGCTGCAAGCAGGAGTTCCAGAGGACCCAGGCAGCAAAGGCAGGGCTCCTGGGAAGGCCTGGTCCCATGGTAGGGGGAAGGGGTGGGGAGGGGAGGGAATGAGGCAGCTCTAGGATCTATACTCTAACTAATAAAATGTCCAAACATCTGGCCAAAAAAAAAAAGAATGAGCAAAGCAGGGCGAATAGACTGAGGATTGGCTAGTTTGAATTATTTCACGGAGCTCTGGGATATAGGGACTGTCCCTGGTCGTCTGGTACCTGGTCCCTTGGTTAAGGTAGGAGAATTGTGGCTTGGAGGAAGTGGGGCTGGTGGTCTGTGTTCTGGATTGGCTGGATTGAGCAGGAAAGGTGTGCTGGCAGGTGAGGCCTCTGCTGTCTCTAGGATCCCTCTATCCCTGGGAGGGGCTAGCCCAGTGTCAAAGCATCAGAGACAAAAAGGTGGCACCTATCCAGGCACAGTGCTGGCTTGGGGTCACCAGATTCATGTCCCTTCTCTGTCTTCCCTTATCCTCTGTCCACCTCCCTTTTCTCCTCCCTCCTCCATCCTTCCCCGTCCACTCATCTCTTGTTTCCTTACCCTTCCTTTCAGCAGAGTGCTAAGATGAGGTCAGAAGAGGCTGCACCAACTAGAACCATTTGTATCCCATTTGCCTTTATAAAAGAACAATTCACTGCGGGATTTTAATACCTGATGTAATAAGGATGATGATGATAATTATGCCAAGGACTCCACTGCCCTTTGGTAACCTTGTTATGGGCTTCCCCAGAAAAGGTTCAGAACTGCCCAGAGAACTTGCTACGGTGATGGAAATGTTCTGTATCTGCACTACTCATATGTGGCTACTGAGCAGTCGAATAGTAAGACAGAGAAACTGAGTTTTTAATTTTTGTGGATTTTAGTTACTTTATTTTATTTATTTACTTCTTTTTCTTCCTCTTATTTTTGGAGTTGGAGTCTCACTCTGTCACCCAGGCTAGAGTGCAGTGGCACACTGATGACCACCACAGTCTCGACCTGCAGGGCTCAGGTGATCCTTCCATCTCAGCCTTCCAAGGAGCTGGAACCACAGGTGTGCGCCACCACGCCCAGCTAATTTTTTTATTTATTGTAGAGACGAGGTCTCGCCAAGTTGCCAAGGCAATCCTCTCACCTCTGCCTCCCAGAGGGCTGGAATTGTGGAAACAGAACCAATAAGGTGTATGTGTGTGTGTGTGTGTGTACACACACAGATTTCTTTTGAGGAATTGTCTCTTATGATTATGGAAGCTGGCAAATCTAGATTCTGCAAGGTGGGTCTGCGAGGTAGAGAGCAGGGAAGAATTGGTGTTGTTCAATCTAAAGGCTGTCTGCTGGCGGAATTTCCTCTTCCACGTGAGAGGTCAGTCTCTTTTTTATTCAAGACCTTCGGCTGATTGGATAAGGCCTGTCCACCCATATCATGGGGAATAATTGGCTTTACTAAAGTCTGTTGACTTAAATGCTAATCTCATGCAAAAATTACTTTCTGAGAAGCATCTGAAATAACGTCTGACCAAATATCTGGGTCTGAAACCTAGCCTAGTTGGCACATAACAGTAGCCATCACTGGCTGAGTGCAGTGACTCATGCCAGTAATTCCAACTCTTAGGGAAGCTGAGGGTGGAGAATTGCACGAGGCCAGGAGGTTGAAACCAGCCTGGGCAACACAGCAAGACCTCGTCGCTCCAAAAAAAAATCAAAAAATTAGCCAGGCGTGGTAGTGCACATCTGTAGTCTCAGCTACTTGGGAGGCTGAGGTGCCAGAATCACCCGAGTCCAGGAGGTCGAGGCTGTGGTGAGCCGTGATCGTACCACTGCACTCCAGCCTGGGTGACAGAGTGAGACCCCCACTCAAAGAAAAAAAAAAGTTTAACAGTCATCCACACCTGGCTAGTGACTGCTGAATGGTCTGCACAGATCTGGAGACAATCTGCTTGTACAGGGCCAGACAGCATTCCAAGCCCTTTACTCGGGTTCTGACCAATAAATGCTGTTATTGTACCTTCTCTAGAAAACAGTAACACAGCACAAAGACAGTAAGTCACTTGCCTGAGGTCACACAGCTGGCAAGTCAGGGATCATACCCACAGTGTGGCCACAAAGGCTGTGTTTCCCATCAGTCTCCACAGAGCCCCCCAGAGGGGCAAAGCTGTTTCCCAAACACCAGTTTTCTCTCTCACAGGGCCAAAACCATAAGGCCTGTGTTAGAACCCTGGTAAGAACTCTGGTTCTGCCCTGTAAATAGCTGTGTGACATGGAAAACCGAAACTTTCTGATCCTTAGGATTATCATCTGTAAAATGGGGATTAATTTCTCCCTGTGTTTTTTGGGGGGGAGGAGGGCATTGAAAGGATTTTACATTTTGAGTTTTTTTCTCCTCTCTTTCTCTCTCTCTCACCATTTTTCCTGTTCCCGTGACGGTTCTGCAAAACGTGAAGTTGAATGCCAGGTACGGTGGCTCACGCCTGTAATCCCAGCACTTTAAGAGGCGGAGGTGAAAGGATGGCCTGAGCCTAGGGTTTCAAGACCACTTGAGGAGCCCTCTTCTCTACAATAAACCAAAAAATTAGTCAGGTAATTCCAGCACTTTGGGAGGCCAAGGCAGGAGGATCACTTGAGCCCAGGAGTTCTAGACTGTGGAGGCCGTGAGCATGCTACTGCACTCCAGTCTAGGCGACAGAGTGAGACTCTGACTTAAAAAAAAAGAAAACGAAAAAAAATGTGAGCTTTGTAACATGATCAATAAGAGACACCTGGCAATTGAAAAGCTGAATTGATTTACACTCTCTTCCTTAAGCTGATACCAAAACGCTGAAATTGCTTCTTTGATTCCTTAACGACTACAACTAAACTTTTGTACCGAGTTACTTCCCTCTTATCTGAGTTACTTCCCTCTTATCGGGCAAGTCTTTTCTTTTGGGTAGGCATTTCTGAACCAGTGTTCCATGCATACGGTGCCGTCTTGGGAGCATGATATTGGTTTCACTCATGTTCTGTGTATATGGTGCTGTTTTGGGAGCATGGTACTGGTGTTACTCCTGGTGACTGTGGTTTTCAGTGTGGGTTTGTCCTACACTGAAGCTGAGGTTTCTCAGCCGAGAGTCTTCCCACGTGTGTTTCAGGATCTGGCTCTGTTTGGGGGCTGTGGGCAGAGTCTCCACAGCAAGCTGTCAATAAGCCACCCTCTGGAAACTCTCTACCCAGTGTGAATTTCATTCTCGTGTAGTTGGTTGGTTTGGGTATTTTGAGAATCACCAACTCTGGAATGTAGAAAAAGTTCTTTTTTCTTTTCTTTTGAGTTGGAGTCTCAGTCAAACAGGCTGGACTGCAGTGGCATGCTCACGGCCACCCCAGCGTCGACTTGCTGGGCTCCGGCGATCCTTCCACCTCAGCCTTCCAAGTAGCCAGAATTACAGGTGCATGCTACCACACCTGTCTAATTTTCGATTTATTGTAGAGATGAGGTCTCACCAAGTTGCCTGGGCTGGTCTCGAACCCGTGGGCTCAGGCAATCCACTCGCCTCAGCTTTCCAAAGTGCTGGGATTACAGGCTGAGCCACCAAGCCTGGCCAAGGAAAATTCTTGATACTACCCATATTCTATCGTGTTTTTTTGATTGTTTGTTTTTTTGAGTTGGGAGTCTCACTGTGTGCCCCAAGCTGGAGTACAGTGGCACAATCATAGTTTGATCATAGCTCACCACGTGGATTTTCAGAGCCTCAGAACTTGGTTTGTTATAGTTCGCCAAAGCCTCAACCTCCTAGGCTCAAGGCAATCCTTCCATCACGGCCTCCGAGTAGCTGGGACTACAGGCACGTACTACCACACCTGGTTAATGTTTTTATTTTGATTTTTTGTAGAGACGAGGTCTTGCTATGTTGCCCAGGCTGGTCTTGAACTTCTGGGCTCAAGTAGTCCTCCCATCTCATCTTCCCAAAGTGCTGCATTTACAGGCGTGAGTCACCATGCTTGTGGATGAAATTCTTAAGGACTGGAAGGGTATACAGGCGTGAGTCACCATGCCTGTGATGAAATTCTTAAGGTCTGAAAGGGTAAGTGCTGGCTATCTGGGATAGCAAGAAAGCGGGGACCTGTGAACATTGTCTTGTTCTCAGGACAGTGGTGACAGAGGATGAAGGACAAGACAGCAGGCTTCGGGGATAAGGAGGAGAGGAGGGGCCCCGGGAACTATCATAGGCCCATGGGTGGGGCTTGGGGGCTGGCCAGCACGATGTCCCCCTCTGTCCCAACAGGGGAATCGAGGAGCCCATGAACTTTTTGAGGGCAGTGCGGGTCTTGATACGGCAACATGGAGAAACTGTAACTAAACCAGGGAGTCGCTGCTGAGCTCCGAAGATAAGCATCACTGTGTGCTGTCCTCTCCGAGGAGCCTGCCATGCTGATAGACACGTGAAAGTCTAGCCTGTGGCAGATGCGAGTCTCAGATGCCGCAGTGGGCCAGCGATAGGCAGCCGGAATCTAGATGAACAACTATACTCCGGAATAATCTCAGCTGCCAGCAAGCCAGAGGGGCTTTGCGGGCAAGGAGTCGGAGTCCCTCTGATAGCCAAGATCAAGTTCTAAACCAACCAGCAGGCCTCCCGGGCCGGCTCACCTTTCAGGCTGCTGGTCTTAGAAATGTGAGACCGTGCTTCCCAACCTGGGCAGGGCCATGCCCAGGCCGGCCGGGTTCCCACACTGTCCAGGACCCGGTAGGGAGTCCAGAGCCTGGCAAGGCCGGCAGGGAAGGGATGCTGCTTGGTGGACGGTTCTCAGTTGGGGAGTGTGAGGCTTGGTCCAACAAGGTTGGCTGTCCAGAGCACTGCAGCTCAGGGCTCTCTGGGCCTATGACTTCCTTCCCAACCCCGTAGGGTCCCAAAGAGGAGGAAGAAGGGAAGTCTACAGAGGGAGGGAGTGTGCCAGCCTGAACAGTGGCAGGGTACTGCTGTCTGGGAAATACGGAAGAATCTAACGTACGTTAGGGTTGTGAAACTCGTGGCCTCACAGACTCATTTTCTCTAGCGCCCTGGCAGAGACAGGCACCAGTGACATCTCTCTTTGCCAAGTACAGTTGGAAAAATCAAGACTCCATTTATTTATTTGTTTGTTTGTTTGACAGGGCCAGGCACAGTGGCTCATGCCTGTAATCCCAGCACTTTGGGAGGCCGAGGCAGGAGGATTACTTGAGCCCAGGAGTTTGAGACCAACTTGGGCAATATAGTAAAAACCTCATCGCTACAAAAAAATAAAAAAATTAGCCGGGCGTCACGGTGCTCACCTATAGTTTCAACTACTTGGGAGGCTGAGGTGGAAGGATTGCCCGAGCCCAGGAGGTCGCAGCTGTGGTTGGCCTGATCACAGAGTGAGATCCTGACTTTAAACAAAAAAGTTAGAGACAGAGTCTTGCTCTGTCTTGCTGCCTCACAGGGTCTCACTCCAGCCCAGGCCGGAGTACAGTGGCACGATCATAGCTCACTATAACCTTGGACTCCTGTGCTCAAGCAATCGTCTTTCCTCAACCGTCGTCTTCCCCTTCCCCAGTGGCTGGAACTACAGTTATACACCACAACATGTGGCTAATCTTTTAAAAAAATTTTTGTTGATGCTTGGTCTCACTGTGTTACCCTGGCTGCTCTCAAACTTCTGGTCTCAAGAAACCCTCCGGCCTTGGTCTCCCAAAGCACTGGGTTTATAGGCATGAGCCACCGTGCCCCACCCAAGACTCCTTTGTAAGAAAGATTTTATTGTGACATAATGCATCTACCATGAATCATTTTCAAGTTCACGGTTCAGCGGCACTGAGTATATCCACATTGTTTGCAGTCATCACCATCATCCACCTCCAGAGTTTTCACATCATCCCAAACTGAAATATAAACACCAACTCTCCGTTCCCCCTCCTCCTAGCCCTGGAAACCATCCTTCTACTTTCCGTCTCTGAATTTAAAACTGCGTTTGAGAAGACACGATACGGTGGTCCTCGATGTTGTTCTCGGCATTGTTGTAGATATTGAAGTCCCAGGAAACCAAGCGGGGTCTCCTTCATCAGACTGTTTGAGGATTTCCTTCCTTTGTCTGTCTCATAGGGGTTGGGTGATTGGGAAGATTTGATATCCACACAGCAGTCTCCAATTGACCCCCGGCATCCTGTGCATATGCCTTGTAATAATTATTACACGCATTCAGTTGGCCATCCTTTCTATCTTTTTTTCTTCCGACTCTGAGCCGCTTAGGGACATGGGTGCTGTCTTGTTTGTGCCTTATCCTCACCTCTGAGCACTACATCTGGCATTTAGGGTGCTCGGGATTTGTTTTTCATATTTCACAGTTTAGGGCAATGGGACAGAAAGAGGAAGAAAAAGAATGAACCATGTGACCCGTGGGCAGAAAAGGGAGACAGAAGAGCACCCCAATATGCCTTTCACCGAATTTTGACATGTTTCATGGAATTAAGAAAAGGGAACCATATTGGGAAACTTTGCTGTCAATTAAGCCAACTCTAAACGTATGGAGGACTCCCTTGGAGAGCCGTTGAGAGCTATATACCCACCTTCTCAGAAAAACGCCCTCAAATGCTCAAATCCGTAAGTCCACAGTCTCGGTAGATTCCCAGACCCCATGTCAGAAATCCTGTTCCCAGAGTTGGGTGAGGTGGCTCCTCCCAGCACTTTGGGAGACAGAGGCGAGAGGACTGCTTGAGTCCAGAAGTTTGAGACCAGCCTGGGCAACGTGGTGAGACCTGGTTTCTATAATAAATGACAAATCAGCCAGGCGTGGTGGCACACACATGTAGTTCTAGCTACTTGGGA
>CAUYQG010075302.1:0-15307 GCA_963574415.1 Tarsius wallacei | reverse complement strand
AAAGTTGTTATTGGTAGTGTTTTGTTTGTTGTTTTTCTGTTGATTTTTAGGCTGATATATGCATGTGTTTTCAATTTTGCAGTCACAATGCATGCTGTGTTGATTCTCTATTTTCCTGAATTCTTGGAAGAGTGTGGTCATTCATTTTTTTTCTGTGCCTAATACTCTCTCAAGCATCTCTTTTAGAGGTGGTCTAGAGGCAGCATAAGCTCTTAGGGATTGAATGGGAAGGATTTTAATTCTCTATCACTGATGAAGCTCAGTTTAACTGGGTAGAAAATTCTTGGTTGGAATTGTTTATCCTTGAGAACTCTAATGATTATACTCTAGCATGTAGAGTTTCTGTAGATAAGACTGCTGCCATTCTAATTTGTCTTCCCATGTAGGTCATCTGATCTTTCTCTCTTGCAGCCTTTAGGACTTTTTCCTTTTTTTTGAGTTGGAGTCTCACTCTGTTGCTCAGACTGGAGTGCAGTGGTCGCTCCCAGCCACCGCAGCCTCAACCTAATGGGCTCCAGCTATCCTTCCGCCTCAGCCTTCCAAGTAGCTGGAACTACAAGTGTGTGCTACTACGCCCGGCTAATTTTTTGATTTACTGTAGAGGTGAGGTCTCGCCAAGTTGCCCAGGCGGGTTTCGAACCCTCGGACTCAGGCAATCCACTCACCTCGGCCTCCCAAAGCGTGGGATTACAGGCTGAGCCACTGAGCCTGGCCTGGACTTTTTCTTTTATACTTACTTTGTGTAAGTGAATTGCTATGTGTCTAGGAGATGGTCTCCTCATTTGTTGTCTTGCAAGGGTTCTCTGAACTATTGTGTTTGGATGGTTGCATCTCTGTTGAGATGAGGGAAGTTTTCTTGGATAACCTAATGGAATGTTTGTTCCAAGATGGTCTCTATTTTCCTTTCTGCCTCAGCAATGCCAATCACGTATAAGTTCAGCCTCCTAATATAATAGCAAATCTCTTGGAGGCTTTGTTCTGTCTTTTTAAGCTTACCTTCTATGTTTTTAACAGTTTGGGTTAGTTCCATTTCGGTCTTCAAACTCTCAGATTCTTTCTTCAGCTTGGTTAATTCTGCTTTCCATGCTTGTCAGTTTGTTATTTATTTCATTTACTGTATTTTTTATTGCCATCATCTCAGTTATCCATGCTTTCATTCTTTCTTCTTGTCTTTCTTTGTTTCTGTTCATCCTCTCCATCAATACCTTGATATCTGGATTTGTGGTTTGAGACCAGGTGTTCTGGTGGCTCTTCATTGTTTGCATTCTGAAGTCTGTATTCTCAGGTGCTGCCTTTCCAGGGGCTTGGGGGTACCTGTTTACTTCCATTGGTCCTTGTTTTGAGATGGATTTCCTTCCCTTTTTTCTTCCTTGTATAATTCCATTGCTCAGTGATGGGGGGGATAGGTTTCACTTCTGTTTGCTCAACCCTCTATTCTTCCTTAGTTAGAGTCTCTGGATTTCTTCAATTTTGAAACCAGGCTAGGGGTGTGGGGCTGTGCTGTGTTTTTGCAGTTTTGAGATTTGATTAAAGTGTAATGGGGTGGGGGGGGGAGATATGGTTCAGAAGCTACCTGGAGACCACAGTATCTGCCAACTGGGGTGTGGGCCCCCTGGAACCCACTTCCCACAACCTTATTTCTATGCAGTGGGAGTGTATGTGCACACCGTGAGAACAAAATGAAATAAGAGAAAGGAAGAGAACAGAGAAAGAAAGAAGGGAGAAGAAAGGAAGATGAAGAGAAAGAAGTAGAAGAGGAAAACAGGTAAGCAAACAAACAGATAAACAAACCAGAATAATAAAAAGATACTCTCACCCTCAAATATACCCATATGCCAAAAAAAGGAGGGGGAGTGGGGAAGAGGGGGTAAATCTAAATCTAATCAGAAGACATACACAGAAAGGTAGGCATGGAGAGAGCAGGCAAAACAAACAAAAGCAAACATGATAACAGAGCTCCCTCTTGTGACGATTTCTGGGACATCATGTTCCTTTCCTTTTTTCTTTCTAACCAGCATCTCCCCAGTGCCAGGTTTTTGCCTCACCCATGGTAGAGATGGTGCTCCGGTCTCTAGACCTTCCCCTCTGCTTTCAGTGCAGGCCAACCAGGCTGCTCTCCATGTGGGTCAGTGGCCCCACAGAGTGCTGGGGGAAGGTGGATGAATCAGATCAGGACTCACCCTAACTTGTCAGCTTCTAGGTTTCCCACTCCACTTGCATGCATTTGTGTTTCCAGTGTGGGGGCTGGCGCATTCATTTCTCCATTATTGTGCACTTGAAGTATCCTCACTGGGCAAACCATGGTTAATCCCAGATAGGTGAGGGTATCCCCCCTCAGTCTCAGGATGCGGGCTGCCCCAAATTGGGTGAACTAGAGCAGGTCTCTGCCTGCATTCTGGGACAGAGAAAATGGCATAGGCTGGTGTCTTCTCCTCCAGTGGGGCTCAGCTCCAGATTTCATCCCTATGCTTTCTCCACAGTCCCCACTGCCAGTGCCTGGCCTGTTGCCACTGGTGGTGGTGTGGGCCAGGTGTCAGGTGCCGAGAGGCGGCTGATGTCTGCTGCCTTTTCCCAAGAGATGCTCCGAGAATAGCAGATGTTCCTGCATGCAGGGGATGCAGAATTCAGAACCGTGGTAAATGTAGCCACTTCTTCAGGGGAGCTCTGGGTGCTTAATTCTGTGTCTCCTCACAGTCAGACTTTCATTCACATACTTGCACACACACGCATGAAGATTCGTGCTTATGCATACTCACCCACGCATAGACTCACAAATTCTCACTGGTTCCATGGCCTTCTCACCAGCTTTCCTTCCTCAAGGTATTCTAATGGTGGTTAAGGTTAAGAACTACTGCTCTAGGAGCATGGACATATCCAGGCTCTGCCTCCAGGAACCACTTCTGCTCAGGGCCTTGAGTTTTAAATATTTAATAATTTATTTCTTCTTTCCTTTTTTTGCAGTATATATTTTGATATAAAGACATTTAAAGAAAATCTAAACATTTAATTTAGAATAAATAAGTCAAAGAATATAAACTTTTTAATTGTTCAAAATATATTGCTGCCTTTCTTTCCTGATAGATTGTACCAGTTTATAGTCCATCATTAAGCCATTAACAGCATTGCTTTCTCATTTAAAAAACTCATGATTTGAAAGGTATTTTATATTTGTTTTTACTAATTTTTGTAACTGAATAGATTGTATATTAATAAAGATATGCTGTATAGTTTTATTGTAAGAGTGTTCTCGACTTGGACCTATGGTCTGGAGACTTTGACCTTGACCCTTAGGGAGTCATGGTCAGTTCAGTCACAGGTGTGGTCACAGGTAGCATACATGCTCTCTGTCACTATGACAGTGTGTGAATATCAACAACATCTGATGGGGTGTTTCTCAGTACAATGGTCATCTACTTTAGTTATTGGAACACATTGATGAAGCCTATTGTCCTGACCAGTAACACATCTCCTTGAGGCACTTTTCCAGCACCAGCACAAGACGGCAGAAGCAGCGAAAGGGAAATTGTGTTTCTGATTATGTTTTCCTTTGTATCAGCTAAGATGTGGGCTTAAATCCTGAATTCACAGGTCTTCAAACATTAACTTTTTATCCCAGTCTTTCAACTAGCTGAGACTACAGGCAAACACCACCACTCCTGGCTAATTTTCTTGATTTTTTTTTTTGTAGTGACAAGGTCTTGCTATGTTGTCCAAGCTGGTCTCAAAATCCTGGGCTAAAGGAATTTTCTTAGCTACGCCTCCCAAAGTGCCGGGATTACTGGTGTGAACTACCACACCCAATCAGAATATGCCTTTAAAACATAAGCACAATCCTTTACTTGCTACCACTATACCCACAGACAGAAGGACCTAAAAGTGCAGAAAAAGTTCACCTTATTTTGCCTTTTTTGGGGAGAGGGAGTCAGAGTCTCACTTCAGACCCAGGCTGAAGTGCAGTGGTAATCTCACAACCACTGCAGCCTTGACCTGCTGGGCTGAGGCGATCCTTCTGCCTCAGCCTTCCAAGTAGCTGGAACCACAGGCATGTGCCACCATTCCTGGCTAATTTTTCTTGATTTATTGTAGAGATAAGGTCTCACTATGTTGCCCAGGCTGGTCTTGAACCTGTGTGCTCAGGCAATCCTCTCACCTCGACCTCCCAAAGTGCTGAGATTATAGGAATGAGCCACCACATCTGGCCATTATTTTAAATAAGTAATACATAAAATCTTTACTACAAAGCAGCTCAATTTACCTCATTCTATCCTCTGTGGTACTTTTATAAATTTTAAATCTATATATTATAAGTATTACAATGAAGTATTATAAATTTTGCTTTAAATAATCATAGGTTTTGAAAGTTAGGAAATAAAAGTGCTATAAATATTTGAAAATAGATATTTGGGTTCTGGCTACTTGGAAGGCTGAAGCAGAAGGATCGTCTGAGCCCAGTAGGTCAATGCTGGGATGGCCGTGAGTATGCCACTGCACTCCAGCCTGGGCGACAGAGTGAGACTCCAACTCAAAAAAAAAAAAAAAAAAAAGATATTTGGAAGTTATGTAAATATAGTGTTTCTTCTTTAAGTTGCAACAGAATTTTTTGCATGCATCAGTGTGTCTTACCAAAAGTAATTATTACTGTGGTGTCTAGTAGTACTTTTCTTTCTGCATTGTGCATCTACATTTATTCTTTTAAAAAAATTCTGTGTAAAATATTTTTTCATACCTTTTTTCCTCTTTTTTCTTTATTTGATTTCTTGACCTGTAGATTTAGGACAATTACCATTCAAAAAGCCAAGAGAAAGTCACTAGAACTACCTTCACATAGAAAGCTAATACACATAAACAAAAAAGTACCACGTTCTTGGAAGGATTTGACCATCAATGACTTGAAGGAAACAAGGGTTGTGGCTTCTACCACATCTTTATTAAACTGTGCCATGGATAATGAAGATGATGAATAGCTCCTGGAAAATGGAAGGGGATTACAGTAAACTACACTAGGTAGTGAGTCCAATTGCAGCTGCATTACCAGATGTGGTTTCATTGCTTGAGTAAATTCACACATCTCCTGGTACCTAGCATTTAGCTATTAATCTGGCAAATTCTCTTAGCTCCATACCTGTCCAGAAGGCCCATCAGAAGCAGCTTGCTTTCAGTTGGCAAGGCCAGCCACACACCTCACTGTCCTACCATAGAATATATCTACTTTCTAGGCCTATGTCATGACTTAGTTCACATCTTGATTGCCTTTCCCTTTCACATTACAGTGGTTTATTACATTGATGGCATCATGCTGATTGAACCTAGTGAGCAAGAATTAACAAGTACTGTAGACTTATTAGTAAGAAATGTACATGTTAAAGGAAAAGAAATAACTGCAAACAAAAATTCATGGATCTTCTACTTCACTGATTACTTGCAGCTCAGGTGGGTGAATGTTGAGAGATCCCTTCTAAGATGAAGAATAAGTTGCTGCATCTGTCTTCTTCTGCAACTAGCAAAGAAGCACAATTTCTACTAGAGATTGTTAGATTTGAACGTAAACAAATTTCTTTTTGGAAGTGTTACACTGGTCCATTATCTGCTTGACCAGAAAGACTGCTAGTTTAGAGTGTGGTACAAAACAAAAGAAGGCTCAGTAATGAGTCCAGATGATGATGCCAGCTGCTCTGCCACATAGGCCATATGATCCATTAGATGGTTAATGTATCAGTAGTAGACAGGGATACTATTTGGGATCTTTGAAGACTCCCATAGCTGAATCACAGTGCAGGCTCTTAAGAGTTTGGAGCAGAGCCTTTGACATCTTATGTGAATAACTCCTTCCCTTTGGAGAAACAAATCTTGGCCAACTACTGGGCTTTAGTAAGCACTGAATGCTTAACTATGTGTTGCGAAGTTACTATTAACCTGCAATGTCATTATATAAGCTAGGTGTTATCTAGTCCAGAATGGTGTGAAGTTAGGTGTACATAATGGCACCCCATCATTAAAATAAAGTGATGTATACTTGATTGGGTCTGAGCACTTCCTGAGGGCTTAAGGTACACAAAGAAGTGGCCAGTGCCCATGTACCCCATTCCTGCTACACTCACTTTTCTCACTTTTCTCTTTCAGATTGCATGTATTATCTCATGGAGGGTTCCTTGTGATTACTTGACAAAAGAGGATACTCAGGCTGTATTTGTATATAATTATGCATGATATGCAGACACCACCCAGCAGTGGACAGCTTGGCACTACAACATTATGAAGAACAGTGTTAAAGTCCAATCCTTCTGGTTGGTAGAGTTTCTAACAGTGTACTTGGTTTTTCACTTGGCATACAAAGTGAAGTGGCTGAGTGTACATTATTTTTTTTTACCAATTTGTTGGTTCTGTGTGCTCTTCATACAATAGATTTAGCAGAGAAGGCCTTTAATAATCAGGTGGGTAAGATGACTTAATCTCTAGATTCCAGTCTGCCTCTTTCCCATTAGTTGTTATCCAATGGGCTCATGTACAAAGTGGCCATGGTAACAGGAATGAAGCTTGTCCTGGGCTCAGCAACAGGGACTTCTATGCACCAAGGCTGACCTGGATATGGCATAGCTGACTGCCCAATCTGCCACCAGCAGAAAGTGAACACTGAAGTCTCAGCATGGCACCATTCCCTCGGAGTGATCAGCTAGCCACCTGGTGACATATAGATTTCACTGGATGTCTTCCATCATGAAAGGGGTAGCTTATTGTTTCTACAGGAATAGGCACTTATTCTGGATATTCATTGCCTTTCACTGCATGCAATGTTTCTGCCAAAACTGCCATCTGTGGATATATTGAATTCCTTATTCACAATTATGTTATTCCAAAAAGCATTGCTTCTGGGCAAAAAACTTACTTCAGTGCCAAGGATGTGGACAATGGACATGTGCTTCTGGAATTTATCATCTTACCCTGTTCCCCCTATCATGAAGCAGCTGGATTCATACAAAAGTCAGTTGTCTTTGGAAGACTCATGTACACTGAAAAGTAGGTGGCAATACCTGTGGGGCAGAAGCAAGGTTCTCCAGAAAGCAGTATATGTTCTAAATCAGCATTCAATACATTGTACTGTTTTCTTGTAGTCAGGATTCACAAGTTCAGAAATCAGGAGATTGAAATGAAGTGGCACCAATCACCACTACCTCTAGTGACTCACTAGCAAGATTTCTGATTCCTCTTCTCACAACTTTTTAGTCTGCTGAGCTAGAGGTCTTGGATCACGAGGAGGGCACAATTTTGACCAAGAAAATGCAACATGCATAATGGTAAAACAAACAATACTGATTCCATTGAACTGGACATTAAGAATGTCACTGGCCACATTGGGCTTCTCATGCCTCTGAGTCAATGAGCCAGGAAGGGAGCTATGGTGTTGGCTGAGGTGCTTAATTTAACCTATCAAGGAAATGTGGAATCAATTGTCCACAATATAGGTAAAAATATTTTACGTGGAATACAGGAGGTCTTTTAGGCCATCTCAATATACTCCTGGTACAGACTTGCAGGCTTTGAATTAAGCCTGAGGAGGTTAGAGAGGCAGTCAATGTGGCTGTAGCAAGCCTGGAGGAGATATGGGATGGAGAAGGAAGGGCAGGGTCAAAATATTGGGCCTGGTAGACTCTGTCATTACTTACTGTTCTTTGACAAAATTACCTTAAATGTAGTGGATTAGAACTCAGAAAATATTATGCCACAATTTATATGAGCTGAGTATTTGGTCACAATTTAGCTGAGTGCCTTCCCCTCAAGATCTCACACAAGTCTGTGTCTGTGGTCTGAACTTAGGCTTGACTGGGAAAGAATTTCCTCCAGGCTAAATCACATAAGTAGTTGGCATCACTCAGCTTGCTTGGAATGAGGACCTGAGCTTCCTCCTGTTCTGTTGTCCTGAAAACTCCTTTTATTCTTTGTCACGGGGGCTTGTCTAGAGAGAGTCTCATATTATTAGGACTTTGTTTTCCAGTGGGAAAGGGAGAGAGGTAGAGAGGTAGAGAGGGAGAGGTAGAGAGAGAGAAAGAGAGAGAGAGAGAGAGAGAGAGAGAGAGAGAGAGAGGAAACAAAAGAGTATAAGTTAAAAGGAAATGACAGTATTAGAAGTTGGGATTTATATTCATATAGCATCACTCTTGCTGTGTTCTAGGTGAATTCCTCATGAATGGATTAGTGGCTTTAAAAAGGAAATCCTGAGATGTGTCCCCCCTTTCTCTGCCATGTGAGGATACAACCTGAAGCTACACAGTTGATGGTACCTCTTTATAGCAGCCTAAACTTAGTAAGACAGGTTTGATTTACCATTATGCTTGTTGCATTTTCTTGGTCAGAAGTGAGTCACTGACCACTTAGTGCTGTGAGCCTTTATGGAGTCTCCCCACCACATAGGCCAAGATGAGGCACATGGGTCTGATTCTAGATATAATGAAAAAGCATGGGAAGGTATAATGTTAGAAGATGACAACACCTGAATATAATTTAATCTTAAGCACTTACTGTTTCAGAGTGAAAAATGAAGCCCAGAGGGAAAGTGACTTTTCTAAGGTCACGCTGCTAGACCCAGGTCTGTGTGAGTTGTGTTCCATGCCACTTCCCACCCCTTCTTGTAATTTTTTCATCTTTAGGTACATGCATTATCAACACGTGACACTGCACCATGAGTTTTGTAAGTTTAATCTCAACATATCTGGTGAGTTCCCTATGAAGAAGATGCTGGTGTGATCCTCATTGCACATGCTGGAAGACGGGAGAAACCTGAAAACACATACTGACTGGTCTAGGATAACAAAGAATAAGAAAACGGAGGCTTTGACCCGGGTTATTCTCCTCAAAACTGGGGTCCTGATTATATCCAGGTTTTACCATGGGCTGTGTTATCATAATTGTGAGCAGGTAAGGACTTGACATGGTGGGAAAGTGAGTAGTCAGCAGCCCAGTGGGGCCTTTGTGAAGGTCTCATGAATGCAAGGCCTGGGTGATGAAACCTTAAAGAGGTGACCTCATTTCTTTGATGTCAGACCCCACCAGAACTTAGAACTCTGGTAACCAGGTACCATATTCTAGGAGCAGCCCCCTATCTAACTCATTTGGAGGAGACACTCAAGAGAGTAAGATGTTCTCCTGCTGTATTCTGACTTTCTGAAGATTTCACCTCAGTGGGACCCAAAGTGAGAGCCTTTCCCAGGGATACAGATGTTGGCTCAGCTCTTATCTTCAACACCTTTGGTCATTTGGGCCATGCAGCCAGGGGAGGGTGAGGGAGGTGTCCAAAGTGTGATCCTGGGATGAAAGAAGGAATTTATGACGGCATGTACAAAAAGAAGGAAAGGTACCTTTGTTTCATTTTGTTTTCTTTTCTTTTTGAGTTGGGGTCTTACTCTGTTGCCCAGGCTGGAGTGCAGTGGCACTCTCACTGTCACCGCAGCCTCAACCTGCTGGATTCAAGGTGATACTTCTGCCTCAGCCTTTCAAGTAGCTAGAATTATAGACACATGCCACCACACCTGGCTAATTTTTTTATTTATAGTCAAGATGAGGTCTCACCAAGTTGCCCAAGCTAGTCTCGAACCTGTGGGCTTAGGCAATCCTCTCACCTCGGCCTCCCAAAATGCTGGGATTACAGGCATGAGCCCCCATTCCCGGTCTGGAAAGGTGCCTTTGAAAAGGCAAGTGTCAGATTCCCAGAGACTGGGTATTTTCATTTTAAGCAGTGAAGTCACAGCCTGAGACTTCAGGGAGTTTCTCGTGGACCCCAGAGAAGTCTGAGGATTGCCAGGCCTGGTGGTCTCACCCAAATCCTAGAAAGGAACTGCACTGCCCTGCAAATGTCTAATGGGTTGTAGAGAGGGTCAAGAGAGGAACAGAATTCCAGGTGGAGTGTAGTGGAGGGGTGGAGCAGAGGGAGGGGGCAGAGCTGAGGAAAATTGGTGGGCAGAGCCGGATGAACTCTTGGACAGGTAGCATAACCATGGTTAGTGAATCTGAAAAGGGACATGATGACAGGTATGGCTGGGCAGTGAGTACAATGTGATGCTGGAAGCACACCTCTTCCTGGGTGGTCTCTTTCTCTCTCATCTCTGTGCAGCTCAGAGTCTTCTCCACCAGTACCCAGATTCTCCAGGGGACCAACCTCCTCAGTCCATAGCTCACCTGCTTCCTAAACCGCCATGTCTCAAAACTCCACTAATTGTGATGCTGCCCTCTGATCTCTCCAGTTTGAGCCCAGTTCAGCTGCTTTGGGAGAAATCCCCATCAGTCCACTCATACAGATTCAGAGTTTTGCAAGGGATCACTGGCTGTGGTTTCCTGGAAATGTTACCCTCATTGGCATGTTTTTCTTGGATGTGGAAGTTGAGGCATGAGAAAGTGGAATTATTAGGTCCCTCGAGATCTTCTAAGTGTAGTGGAAGCAACTTAACTTCCCTAGCATGTGTCTAGTGGCCCATTTTTTCCCCTAAAACTCTCAATGATTCTTTGTCATTTATTTCCATGGAATAATATGTCATCCTGAGCACTCACTTCATGCAGAACTTACAATAATGCTCAGTGTGAGCCACAAAAAACCTCTTCACTTTGATCTTTTAAAGGAGATTATATATCAGTGTTCTTCATCCTCCATGAAAAACATGAGGTGACTGCTGGTGACCTACTACATAAGGACATTTCTTAGCTCTAACATACCAACAACTGACCGTATGCTTTTACATAAACACTATGAATGAAGGCATAGCATCATGTGAATTGAATTACATCAATATTGTTTGCTTTTCAAAATATCCTCAAATTCTGTCAATGCACAACCAAAAGTATACAGGGAATATACTTATGCTTTCCTAAAAACAAAAGCAAAAGCAAAAACCATCTTCTAATGTCATTCAATATTTGATATTTATTTCAACTTGACTTTTCAGTAAATACGTTTTTATATAACTTGCATCTGTAAAGTTTTCAGTCTGAATACCCTAGTGTATTATGTTTATATTTTGAACAAAGGCCAGTCCACATTCTTTAAATCTGTAGATTCTCTCCAATGCACAGTCTAATGTCAAATAAGGTTTTTGCTGGTTAATGTCTTTAGACATTTCTTACATTTGTACATTCAAAAGCTCTGTGGTTTAAGTAAAGATAATGGTACTCTTTACATCTGTAAATTTCTTACCATGTCTTTATTGTTTATAACTTGATATATGATTTTCCAGTCATTACAGATACTGAAAATTTAGAGTATAAATTCTCTGAAGGTAGAAAATGTAGAATAAGTGAAAAAGTTTACCCCATTCTGCCCATCTATAGGGAATCCCTAAATATAGATGCTCATATGTCAACCAAGTATTGAATGAGAGCCAAAGGCTTTATCACATTCCTCTCATTTATATAGTTTCATCTCAGTATGGATTCTCACATGTCCAGCAAGTTGTATATGAGAACAAAAGGCTTGCCATATTTTTCACATTTGTAGAGATTCTCTCCAGTATGGATGATCATGTTTCCAGCAAATCCATTGTGATTGTGAAGGGCTTTGCCATATTCTTCACATTTGTAGGGTTTCTCTCCAGTATGGATGGTCTTATGTTCTGTTAATACTTTATGAGAGCAAAAGGCTTTGCGCATTCTTCACATTTGTACAGTTTCTCTCCAGTATGACTCCTCATATGTATAGCAAATCATTTGAGAGCAAAAGACTTTGCCACATTTGTCACATTTGTAGGGTTTCTCTCCAGTATGGGTTGTCTTATGTCCAGCAAATTCTTTATAAGTGTGAAAAGCTTAGCCACACTTTTCACAATTGTAGGGTTTCTCAACAGTATGGATCTTGACATGTCAAGCAAGTAGTGAAAGAGAGTGAAAGGCCTTTCCACATATTTCACATTTGTAGGATTCGTCTCCAATATGGATGGTCATCTGTCCAGCAAATCCTTTGTGAGAGTGAAAGGCTTTGCCACATTCTTCACACTTGTAGGGTTTCTCCCCAGTATGGATTGTCTTATGTCCAGAAAAATCCTTTATGAGTATGAAAAGTTTAGCCACACTATTCACAATTGAAGGGCTTCTCAACAGTATGGATCTTGGCATGTCAAGTAAGTAGTGAATGAGTGAAAGGCTTTTCCATATATTTCACATTTGTAGGGTTTCTCTCCAGTATGGATGGTCATATGTCCAGCACATCCATTGTGAGAGTGAAAGACTTTGCCACATTCTTCACATTTGTAGGGTTTCTCTCCACTATGGATGGTCATATGTTGAGCAAGGTCTGAACGAGTATGGATCACCGTATGTCGAGTAAGGTGTGAACGAGAGCAAAAGGCTTTGTAATGGCCCATTTTTTTCAACAAGTTCAGTGGACTGAAAATCAACCAGAAGTTGATGGTGGTCCAGGCATTTTATATTTAAAGTCATCGGACTCATCTCAACTAAAACCTGGCTGAACAGTGTCTCAGAGACACAGATGATTCCCTTCTGGAACAGACGGTGTTCCAGCTTTGGGGCAGTGAATTTCAGTGTGAGAAACACTTGAGAAACATTTGAAACTCCTGAGTTTAGTATCTCTGCAATGATGGAAGACTTCTCACTCACAATAGTGATGGATGCACCTATCTCACTGAGGCCTGTCTTGAATATTTCTGACTAGTCAACGGAGACCTCCAGAAACATTTCTGCTTCCATGTAGCCTCCTAATAATTGATGTCCCTGAATTCCCAGGACTTCAGAGACAACTTTTTTGTTTCCCAAAAGATCCAGCTTTCATGTTATTACACCTAATGTGTAAAAGCCTGGGTTTTAATCTACATGAAAATAAGACATTGTTCAAATCACAAATTCCAATGGGTTTTATTTGTGATTCCAAAATATGGGATATGACCAAAGAACTGAAAATCATGGTTATAAAAATAGCACCCTATTGCTGTACTTTGTGAAAAAAATTGCCCCTTTGGGATTAATTACATGTGAGCTCATCAGCACCTTTGTAAAGAAGGAAAAGAAACATGTAGCATTTATGAATGTGGCAAGATGAGAAAACATAGAAAGACCCCAGCATAAAACTAAGACTCTTCTCTGGTTTTAAATAGGGACTATGGGGACAGTCTGTGTGCTCAAGTGCATGTATTCCTCCTCCATCCCTCAGTATTATCATCCCATTCCTTCCCGTCCCTTCTTTAGGTGAGGGTTGCTGATTATACTTGTCCATAGGTCTTGTATAAGTATGTTGTAACATAAGGGTACATCTCAAAACAAGGATCTGTGGAGAGGAGGGTCTTGTGATCTCTATTCAGATGCATTGCTGTTGGGCATGTGACTGCAAAGACATTGCACTCTGAGTCCCCATGGTGGTTGTCTCAGAAGACCAGTCCTGATGCCACCACAGGTGCTATTTACAGAGCTGGGTGCTCATTGTGGTTTGGTATGTTTTACTTAGATTTTGTGGCTCTGACCTTCCTTTGCTCACCACATTCTCTGTAGTGTCTGATGGGTTCCAGGTTTGTTTATTGGGAGCCAGTTGCATTACTGTATTTCAGACAGTCTCTAGGGATTTCACCCTCACTATCTACATCACTGCATGGCACCCACATACTTGTCTTGTGGCCCAGTGTTTATCATCTTCAGTGGAGCTGTAAAGAGTTCTAGTCACTTGTGGACCTTATTCTTATGCTGCTGGGTTGTTTATGAAGCTGGGGATCTTGTCTTTGGTCTCCTTGACATTTCTGTGTACTTTGAAGTTTTATACTATTTTGTTTATAATATGGACACACAGTAATTGGCACTTTTAAGTATCTTAGCTCTCTCATTGATGAGGTAGACCTGTGATTCTCACTTTACAGAAGAGGAAAGTGGCACTCAGACAGGTTGAGTAGCTTTATTGATGTCACATAAATTTTTCTGATACATTTTGAATCTTAACCTTGAAGTATTCCTCTAAGATGTGTACATTCATCTCATATTTTACTTTGTGTCTCTCTGTCCACATTCCCAAGGGTACATGTCTCATCCTAGATCTTCTCATTGATAATAGAGAACTTGCACAAATAGGAGGAAACTAGCTGGCACTTGGCCTTTGCTGTCTTCTGCCTTACCCTTGGCTGGTGTTTTGTTTTAGAGTGAGCTGGAACTGTGGTAGATCCTGATCTCTTCTTACCTGGAACATTTGTTACCATGTACAGACAATTCTTACTTTTTGCAACTATGCTTTCTTTGTTCTAATTATTCTTCTGGGCCTTCTTTTACATACTTGTGGTGTACACTAACTTACAATGCAAACATTGATGAAAATAAAACTATTGCTTTCCTACCAAAAGGTAATAAGACTCATTTTTTCCTTTTTTTAATTATAAGATAAATACATGCTGTAAAAAAAAGCCAAATTATAACGATCTTTATGAAATAAAAGTCTTTTCTTTCATCTTTTTTTCTTCAAACTCATTTCCTTCTTAGAAGGAATTATTGTTAGCAGGTATGTGTTTATTTATCTGGGTATTTTTAAATAAATTTATAAATACATATAAGGTTTTTTTTTGTTTTTTGTTTGTTTGTTTGTTTTTTGAGTTGGAGTCTCACTCTGTTGCCCAGACTGGAGTGCAGTGGCCGCTCTCGGCTGCCGCAGCCTCAACCTGCTGGGCTCCGGTTATCCTTCCGCCTCAGCCTTCCAAGTGGCTGGAACTACAGGTGTGTGCTACCACGCCTGGCTAGTTTTTAATTTGTTGTAGAGATGAGGTCTCGCCAAGTTGCCCAGGCTGGTCTCGAACCCACAGGCTCAGGCAATCCACTCACCTCAGCCTCCCAAAGCACGGGCTTACAGGCTGAGCCACCGAGCCCAGCTTACCTATAAAGTTTTTAAATGTCAATGATACAATACTGTATTTTTTTATTTTGCTATTTCTCAAGCTATATATTTATGGTTGGTTGAGAATAATCAATGGTTGATGAACATAAGTAGAGGTAAAATGGCTGAATAAGCATTAGGCTGTAAATATAAAGACAGAGGTGAAGTCCCCTTTTTACCATAAGTCCTGAGGTGAGATATCATATTGAATTGCAAATTCAAAGGAGCAGCTTCAATTCTGCTGGGACTTCTCCCGCCTTTTTTTCTTTAGTGGCGGGAGAAGTAGATTGAAGTCAGTTGATTAGGGTGTTTAGCTGTTAACTAAATTTTCATGGGGTTGGAGCCCACCAATCTAGTGGGGAGGACTTAGCTTAATAAAAGTAACTAATTTGCATTTAGTTGATGTAGAGTGAGGCTCTGCAGTCTTTAGGGAAAGGGTGCAGGAATTAAGCATTGTAGCTTACTTAGGGCTTT
>CAUYQG010075300.1:0-50427 GCA_963574415.1 Tarsius wallacei | reverse complement strand
GTTCACCTTTTTCCACCATAGTATGCTGCTGAGGTTGCAATAGGCTTCAAAGTTGTGCCTTCTGAAAGTATATGCTTGGATAAATAGTTTAGTTAAAACTGAACAAAGGAAGAAAAATACCCATAGTATTCATGATAGTTTGAGTAACTATACAAGAACATTTTAAAAACTATTTTTGATTAGATGGTTTATTTACAAATATTCAACTTTTTCTAGACGTAAAATTATTTTGTTATAAGCAAAGGTCCAGAAAGAAATATTGGAATGATGTAAACCCTGAACATATTTATTTAAACAATTTTTTTTCTAATTTTACTCATTTATTTATTCTGACTCATCCTTAAAATGACTTGAAATTGTGAACCAAATTAATATAATAGCTATGCTGTCTAGATGTTTAATTTTCAATGTACAGCATTGTAGTATTAGAAGACATTTTCAGTCTTTTTCAGACCATCGCTTACGCTGGGAATCCTTTCTAGAAGAGCCTAGCTAGTCTGTTGCTTATATGCCTCTAGGAATGAGTAAACTAACTTCTATAAACAAGAGCTCATTACATTTGTGAACAGTGGTATTTGCTGAAAATTTCTTTCTACTCAACCCAGTGTCAGCTATTTATTTGTTCTAGTAATATTTTCTGGAGCCACACAAATTAATTCCTTGTAAACATGTTAACTGTTCAGAGTCTAGAAACAAACATCTTTTTTGAGTTTTCTTTTCTTCAGGTTCATCCTTTTTTCTATTTGTAACTGTATAAGAAAATTTCTTAAAATGCTGAATGTTTGTGGAAATTGTTGTTGATGATAATGTTTCATATTTAGTTTTTCCCTGGCATTTTGTCTAGCCTTATCAGGTTTGCAGCAAAGTGCCAAAGGTGCACTTTGTATATTTCCATTGAGACAGATAACAACAACAACAACAAAAATGAAAAGCATCAAACACCTGCAAAGATCTGAAGAACAGTACAGATTTTACTGTTTGTCACTGATTTTTGACTTACCATAGTGCCATACAGGTAGTAGTCAATAATTAATGTACTATCTTAATTTTATTACCATCTTTCCAATGGATTTTAAACTTTATTTTGTTTCTTTTGTTTGTTTGTTTTATATTTTAAGAACTTCTCTTTGAGTGAAATCTAACACAGAATACTACTAAGAAAGGCCAAGTGTGGACCGGCTGTTGAAGAAGCAGAGGCAAGACGAAGGTCCTGTTTTCTGGACTTGTTTTCTACCTCCTGAAGTGATCAAGGAAATTATAAGACTTTAAAAATCTGAATAAAGCTACTTTAAGATTTCTGATATAGCCCATGTTCTCTTTCTCATTAAAAATGAAAGGCTATATAGATGGATGGAACTTTAGAACAACTTCCTAATTTTACATATGAGAAAACTGATGTACAAAGAGTGACCATCAATAAGAAACAAAGAGAAAGCAAAATGACATAGCTGGTATAATTTCTAAAATAGTAGAAGGAAAATCAAATGAAGAAAACATGTGAAGACAGAAAAAAAATAACCAGGAATAACAAATTATGGTAGACTTAATAAAATATATGGCAATATATATTTCATTGCAAATAGACTAAATTTATCAGTAGAGAGACAAAAGATTATCATAATGGATTAATTAAAAAATAAAGTTCAGTCAAAGGATGTGTATGAATAATACCCTCACATATAGAAACAGGAAGCAAATTTAAGTAAAAGGATTAGTAAAGTCATAACCAAAAGAAAAGTGATGTACTTAGAGCAATAAACGTTTCCATAAAAATTATAATTTTTGTAAAATGAAGTAATTATTAAATAAAAGAGGAATATATTTCCAGTAACAAAATAATCTAGGATTTGTGTGACTCTAACAACATACTATCAAATATATAAAGAAAGTATGAGGGTAATTAAAAAGTTAAATTAAAAAAAACTTTAGTCACAATGGAATATTTTCATAAGTCTGTCCCTAAAATTGACAAATTAATCAGACCAAAAATGATTAAGCATACAAAATTATAGAAAAAAGAAAAAAATTACATTTATCTGACATATGTGTAGATTACATTCTTTTCAAGAAATTAAGAACCACTATCAAAAATTGGGTATTTTCTACAACACAAAGAAATAAATTCTTAACATTACCAATAATTTATCATATTCCACTGTCTCTACCAGAAGAGACATACAATTAGAAATTAATAACAAAAATATAATATTGTTCTCCCCTCAAAACAACCAATGTTTGTGTAGACAAAAGCCAACTTACTTCTAAATTATTTATGTCAATAAAGAAATCATGATAACATTAGCAAAATCTTTGACTGGAATGACAATAAAAACACTCCACACTAAAGCTTGTGAGATGAAGCTATATTACACTTGGCTGTTTAATACTAAGTGCAATGCATAATTTAAATTGTTCTTAACAGAAAACAATAAGGAAAAATAATGAGCTAATTACCCAAATCTGAAAAGTTGGAAAAAGCAAAAGAATAGTAAGCCCAAATTGAGTAGAAGTAAATTAAGATAGAAATAAATTAAACAAAACACAATGAAAAACTCACAAAAATAAGAATAATACAAAAGTAGTGTCTTTGGACATAAAAAAGCATTTCTCTATGAATAAAGAAAAAGACCCATGAATATTAACATTCATATGGCCAAAAAAGACATAATTACAGAAACAGTAAACATTGGAACAAACAGAATGCTGGAAACAAATTTATGGACTATGTAAAAACTAGCTTCTTGAAAACTAAAAATTTACCAGGAATAAAGATAAAATTTTAAGTAGCTATTAAAGAAATTGAATCAATGGTCAAAAAAATCTATCTACATCAAAGCACTAATTTCAAAACTATTTCAAGTTAGTTTTAACAATCTTCAATATATATTTGACCTCTATCTTTTAGAACTTGTTTCACACAGGAAAAAAAGAGAGATATTACTTGAAAAAATATAATAGAAGAAAAATATTACACATATATGTAGATATACATTGTAAGTGAAAAATTAGAAAATGGAATATAAGAATGTATGAAAAAGTGGATTGTAACCAAGTAGGATTTAACCTAGGAATGCAAGTAAGCTTCAGTATTAGAAAAAGCTAAAGGAATTCAACATTGACAGATGAAAGTAGAAAAACAATATGATAATATCCATATTATAGAAAAACATTGCATTTCAACATGCATTCTTGATTTAAAGATAAAAAAGAAGATATAAATAAATAGGAATATCTTTAACTTATTAAAGCACAGATTCTGGAAACCTATGACAAACTATTGACTAGTGAGATATTTGAAATATTTCCTTTAAATTTGGGAACCAAGCAAGATGCCAATTCTCACTGTTTTCTCCTTTTGTTCCTAAGACTTGACAGTTTTTTTTTTTAAATCAGCTTTACCTTGCTTCATAAACTCCGGTTCTCCATTGATAGGTGCTGTTATCTTCCTCCCTATCTCTAAAGATTTAAAAATATTTATTTTAAAGCTTTTTAAAGATGTTGCTATTATCATTAGTTCCTTACATGTGGTTTTCTTTATTTGTTTGGTCTGTCCACATATATTCTTGATGGTCAAATTTTTTCATGTTTTCTGATGATTTTTTTGTAAACTCATTTTCCATGGGAATTATTTACCATTGGACACAGTTTGTATAGTCTTGCTTTGGGAATAGTTTCATAGCGTCTCTGTGTAGTCCATGCAAAATTCACTGGTTTCAAACTGGGTTTTAAATGTTTTAATAACAGTCATTACACTATAACATAAAGAATCTGAATGTTAATCTGAGTCTCATTCATTGTAAAGCCACAGATTTCTGGCTTTGAAGTGGTTATGGGCACTAGTCTACTCATGGCCAACAGCAAGACCTTTGATCTAGGTTCTTTGGTTAGAGATATTCTGGAGTTCCTGTGGGATATTTTAGGATCTAGTGGATTGCTGGATTCTAGACTTATGGAGCTCAATTCCTATTCCTTATCTCATGTTGAACCTGTGGCTTTTGTTTTCAAAACCTCAGTCCCACTATGGGTCACAAAACTTGAACTCCTATTTACTAATTTGACATTTTCTTTCCAAATTTCTGTTTTCTAGAAATTTATTTTCTTGCTTTCAAATTGAACTTTGTTTTAAATATGTGAGTATATATGTTCATTTATTCATATTACTGCACATTGATAAATCAGCACTGTGTCTTTTCATGTTTTTGGAATAGGGGAAAGTTACCTACTTTTTCTAAGAACTGTGCCATAACTTTTTCAAAATACACACCTTGTCTGAGGAAGAACTCAAACTAGAACCCTATTCACTTAATTTCACTTTTATTATATCATCACCTCATGACTTTGAAAGACACTGACAATTATTTTATTAACACTGAGCTTTTAGAAGGTAATGGCCATAATCTATGATGACATGGATGAATCCGGAGGATATACTTTAAGTAAAATAAGTCAGGTACAGAAAGACAAATTACTGCATGATCTCACTAATATGTGAATCTAAAATTGAACTCATAAAGGCAGAAAGTAGGAGGGTTGCTACCAAAAACTAGGGAAGGCAGGATGGGGAAATGTTGGCCAAAGGGTGCAAAGTTTCAGTTCCAAGTTCTGGAGATCTATTGTAGAACATGGTGACTATAGCTAATGATAATGTGTGATATACTTGAAATTTGCTAACATCATGGATGTTCTAATCACAAAATATATGATTAGTATGTGAGATAATGGATATATTCATTAGCTTGAGTTAATAATTTCACAATGCATACACATATCAAGACATCACATTGTATACCATACATATATGCAATTTTGTCAATTATATCTAATAAAGCTGGGAAAAATGTATACAACTTATTTGCAATTTTAAATAATAAAAAATTATAATATTTCTTCTGATAAACTACTAGTAATATTATCTAAGAATAAAATGTATATGATTTATGCGTGAATTTATCAGGTTCCTAATGGTCGAAGTTTGGGACTGGGAGGTAGGTTTTCAGTTCTCCCCTGAGAACTTTTAGCTGAAATCGGATCATGTCTACATTGGCAAAGCAGAGTTATCTAATAAATTTAGTACAAAATGTGGTTGTTGAATTGTCTAAATTGACTTTCTAGACTGTCCAGATGATCGCTCAAGCCTCTGAATTATTGACAGTTTAGATGTGAGTTTATGATAATAGCATATTTTATTGCCTATTTCTGAGAGATTAAAGTCCTGACTTTACTGCATAGATATGCATCAGATATTATCTTACTCAATGACCTTAGAGGCCAGTTCTGGCCAACCTGAATTGATCACAAGTTTCAAGGAATAAAGAAAAGATTAGGAAAAGGGAATATTTTTTTATCTTCCGAAATAGTGCAGAAATATTTATGAACACAATTTTCTCGTGTGTGGTTTTCAAAGTATTCATAAATTGTAATATCAACATGTTTTATACTGTGAACTACTGGGATCTTCTAATATTTATACTACACATTCAATAAAAACCAAACAAACACTTTTCCATGTAGGATATGCAGTCCTCATTCAAAAATCATTTTTCCTAGGTCTAATATTTTTCTCATTTTTACCAGATTTTCAAAATCTAGAAGAGACAGGATACTCAAAAACATGAAAATGACATGAATTTTATTCATATTTCTAATATTTAGAGACACATAACAACCTGTAGACTAATGTAGATACAGCCAATGTAATTTTAACAAGAGGAGACATACACAAGCCCTTTCCTTTCTCCTTCATCCTTACATAAACCTCCCCTGTGCTTTAGCCTTCTGGGTACCAATTAGCATTTATTAACCATGTCAGTCACTTTCTGCCAAAATTTAATACTGCAAGCTGATGCAAAATGACTCCCATCCTATCTTCCTTAAAATACTATTAAAAGATAGTTTTTAAATGCTCTGAGGTTTTGATTTCCAAAAGACATTTGCCAACACAAAATGTATTTGGATCTTCATTTAAGCGACAAAGGAGACAGTCTCTGCTTGGAAGCAGTTGGAAGCGAGCCCTCTCTAGAACTCCTTTCGGAGGCCTGAGGAGAAAACTTTTCCCTTCCTGTATGTAGACAGGTCTGCAGAATGCCAGAAGAGGGGAAGGCAATCGTCCTCATAGTATTTCTCCAAAACGAATCAACATTTCCCAGAGAGTAACAACACACATCTAGCTACGAACTTTATTTCCAAGATTATTTCTAACTTTATTTCTAAGATTTCCAAGAGGTATTTCACGGAAAAGATCTCATAATGCATCATTGAATGTAAGAATTCTTAAAGCAGTTCCTTTTTAGACTGGTTTCTAATATTCAGGTTTGGGCGAACTCAGAGTGAAGGAAAGAATGTAAATTAACGTACATTTATTTTATTTTCAAACACCATAATACGTTGATTTTCCCAATTTCAACTTTGTGAATGATTCAACTTGTTTTCTAAGAAGTTAAAATAAGCATTCTTCCCAGATGATTTTTCTCTATTCACTGTATTTTCAGAAATATATGTTTCTATTTTGGCAAATTCCTTAAAACAAATCCCCAAAATCATACTTTAGAATTCCTTGCACAGTTCAACAGGATTTCTGTCTATTTGCCACAGAAGCTAATTTGTTTCCTTTAAGTCATATGGTTTTTGATAGAATCAGGGCACTTCATATTTGTTCCTACTTATAACATATTAACCATTTTATTGACTTGTTTGCTATTTGCTCTATTCTCTTCTCTGGAGAGGCCAGCACCAAACTGGTTTGGTTTGGGCATATTATCATCTGGTAATAATGTGTTTAAGTTTTTCTCACATGATTTAAAGGAGGTAATTATAACATAGCATCTCGGGGTAATAAAAATGTACAATGCACATTAAGTCAAGTTTTATTCAAGCCTTTAGCAGCCTTGAATTTCTTCCAGGTCTTTTTAGGGGAAATTTTCACCCCCAGGGGCTGGGGAACTTGGCTTGGAACATTCATTAAGTATGATGAGGGCTTGATTCCCAGTACACAGCAATGAGATCTTGCCCTTCAAAAAGTCTCTTTGATTTTACTTCAATAGATTGAGAAAAACATCTGTGCTTGGTGTTTTTGTCCTTAATTTATGATTGGACAAGACACAGAATATCGATGTTTCATGGGTACTTTGTGTTAATCAATTGTCTTGTGCTTTTACCACAGAACTGTGTTCCTACACACTGTGTTGCACTATAGCAAAACCCACTGGTGTATAAAGATATATCATCAATTAAACAAAAATGTGACACATGTTTCTTTTTAGCGACCTATTGTGTGTACTCCTGCGTCCTCAGTGCCTCCGGTCCCATGAGTAGGGAGTGTTAATTTTCCTTCTCAGGGGCTCATGGGGGTGAAAGGGCACTTCGAGGACACTCCTGATTTTCGACCGCACATGTGTTAAGTTCATTTTAGGCAGAAACATTGTCCTGTCAGCTTAAGTCTTAGCTTTTTTTTTTTTTTTTTTTGTGAAAAACCACTATGCCTGTTTTCTGAAGTCATACTTCTAATATGAATATTTACATCTAATTTTATAAAAACAATGCTAAGATGACTGTTGGAAATGTTGAAAATAGTAATAAAATCTAGAAGGGACACTTCCAAAAGAGAAGGTCAGAGAGTGTCAGTGCTGCTGTTCTTATGGTGAACCCAGAAATATCCTATATTTCTACCTAATAATGTGTTCCTAGTGTTTTAATTTCCCTGCCTGAACTATTAAATAAAGTTAAGTGATCCAGGGTTGAGAAACGATATAACTGAGGTAATGGAAATTTGAATGTAAACAATATTTAAAAAAAAAAAATTATAAAGCGTTATAGTCATGGTTTGGGAGTTTGCCAAAATTTCTACGTCATATATCTGGAAATGTAAGAACTAGAGGGTAAAAGCCTCAATAAAAAAAAAAGAAGATAGAACCTAACAAATTCTTTATTTCCCCTCTTCCTTTCTTTGATATCCTTTTCTATCAAATTTGTGGGGTTTTTGTTTGTTTGTTTAGAAAAGAATACCTAAATCATCAGTCGAGAGCTCAAAAAAGTGAATTCAAAGAGTAATATTTACAATTTATGTCTTTATGGGGAAATCTAAAAGCTGTTGAAAGTTTCCATTTTGAAAATATTTCCCCTATACTATTGGTGCCCGAAATTATATCTTAAAGAATGAGTCTTTTGGCTTGAAGGACTTGGTTTAAATCTATCTATCTATATATAAAGATATTATGTGTAATGGCAATTTTTACTGTAAAGGAATGCATCCATGCCTTTTTCTATATCTCAATAACATGCTAAAATTTCCTGAAACATGAGAACTAAAGTTGGTGGGCCCTAAAAAAGGAAATGGTAAATGTAAGGCCCAGAGTTTTGTTCCTGGATTCACTGAGGACATCTGGAGGCAATCTGGGCAGCCAGAAGCATTGTCATTGTCGCCTACGAAAGAGACACAAGATTAGACAGTGCGTGGGAGATTAGGATCCTGGTGGTCAAATTGGTTCAATCCACGATTTTGCCAACAGCTGATTTTAGGTTATTTTCATTTCAGACTTTGGAAATCAATCACACATTGCCTGTTGCCAGTCCCTTGATGTGGTAACCCATTCGCCTGATACTTTACCTGATTGTCAATGGTTGAGGGTCCCTTTTTATCTGTCATGTGGCTCACTGCTTCAGAGGATGCTTCAAGGAATGGCTAGTGAGTTTGATAATCGTGTAAAGGTTCTTGTGACTGAATTTTGCTTAGTTCAAGAACTCTGCGAAGGAACATTTGACTTTTGAAGGTTGTTTTCTTCAGTATTCTACTCTGAATTTTATGAGGATTTGAATAACCAACTCTAAATAAACCAGTGGGGGTGTGGGGGCTATACTGACATGTAAAAGTTGACTAGTTCGCTACTGAAGTATCCATTCTTTCTTGTCGGTGACAAAATCTTGGTTTTTGGTCTGGTTAAAAACTATACTTATCAGCTTACCTTGCAACAGGATGACTACATCCTGCTAATGAGATAAAAGCAAGAGTGTGTGAGATATCCAGGGATGTCTTATGAAAATAATAATAATAATTGTAGTAATAATAATAATAATAATAAAATAAAGGAATGGGTTGAAGGCATGCAGCTAAAAAGCACTTCTTCTTCCACCCTGCTGCTAGGAATCAAAGAAGCCTGAAATAGGAAATTGAGGGGTTTAGTCAACTTTCATTTATTTAATCGTGATATGTTACTGAACACAAGTCTAACTGGAGAGCAATATTGGAAGCTCTCAGTGCCTGTCATCCATCTAGCCCCCTTAAGAGCAAAGTGGACAAAGTGACCAAGGGCAGATGGGGTCCCATCGATGCATGCTGTGAGTTGTATCACAGCTGATGGACCCTAAAAGTGTACTCTGCCCCGAGTTTTAAACTCCGGGGAGACTGGAATTGCTGGGCTGAAGTGTGCGGGACATCCTGTTCTAGAAAGAATGGGAATAGAGCTGGGGGTGTTCTCACCAGTTTCTCTCTTCATCTTAACATACGGCATTCCCAGTACTTTCACCATGATTTTGAGAACTACAGGCAAAAAAGCGGGGGAAGAACTGGGTTTCCAAAGCCTTCTGAGGACTTGTCCTGGATTTGTCTGTCCAGGGATCAGACCTCTGGCCCCTAAGTAGCCTTCTTTAATCTGAAAATCAGTCTCTGAGGTAACCACCATGAGATCTCGAACTGACAAGCCATACTTGCATTTATGAGAGAGAGTTATTGGATTTTTAAAGCTGGTAGAGAGAGTGAGCCATAGTGAGGAAATCAGACATACAGCTAGACTGCTTAAATTATTATTATATCCTGGTCATTGTTCAGGCCTCCATGAGGCCTGGCTGGGCAAAACTGTTGGACCTCCCTGCCTCCTTGCCTTCTCCTAAGGACTGCCAGATATCCTGACTGAAGGATAACCAGTGACCCAATGTAACCTCCACATGTCCATGCTATACATTCTAAGAACACATCTCAAACAGGGGTTGTTCTGGAGTTTCCAAAAGTGTAGCCTGAAGGTATTTACTCATTTTTCTCCAGCCTTATTGAATTATAATTTTAAAATAGAAAATGTATATATTGATCATGTACGATGTGATGTTTGGATACAGAAATGCATTGTCAGATGACTACACTATCTAATTAACATATCCATCACCACACGTTTTGTGTGAATGTGTGTAGTAAGAATATGTAAGATCCATTGTCTCAGCAATTTCCAAGTGCACATTCAGTCTTCAGAACTATTCTTCCTGCGTAACTGAAACTTTGTACCCTTTGATCAAACTCTTCCCCCTTTTCTTCACGCTCCATGTCTGCCCGCTCTGGTCTTTTTTTAAAGCTAGCTGTGACAAGAGTATACTGAGCAACTATACAATAAGTGTTTTGTATAAAAAACAACGGAAGAAACATCAGCTCTTGAATATTTGCTTTTGCCCTTAGTGTGAAAACAAAGTAAATCTATTTTGGTCTCTCTATGTATCCTTTGAAATCAATTTTATAGGTGTATGCTATAGTATTTAGTTTGTTTCATTTTTCTCTAGTTTTGGAGAACAAGATTTGACACATGAACTATCTCTAGTAACCAGTGGGCCTATTGCAAAGCCCTAAACAGTGTGATTAGAGCTAGAGATACTTAATTCTCCTGCAGGTCTGTAAAGGAGCTAAGTCACACTTATTGATTCTGCTACCATAAATCAGTTATCCAAACATTTTGAGTCTGTTTTTTCATTTGGAAAGTTGGGAATGTACTTATGTACTGAACAAAGTCATTATGAGGGACAAAGAAGAAGATGATGAAAGTGCCTTATAAAGGGAAACTCTGAACACAAAATGTCAGTAAGTGCTCACAGCACTGTATCACAAGGGCTCAGAGATCACAACATCTAGTTCAATCCCCTTAATTACAGAAATGGAGACACTGAGAGGTGAGTACATTGCCCAAATTCACACAGTTCTGCAGAGATATGAATGCCATATTATAGTCTTCAGTCATGTCTTATTTCGTTTCCATAACATGTGGAGGTAAGTTACATAAAGTCTTGCAAAATTAGAAAATAACCGTTTTTAAAAAATTTGGATGATGGTAACTTTGAAAAATCCAAAGTACTTCCTATTACTTTAAGATACCTCTTCTTGGGAGCACTGTATATGGAGGGTTAGAGGCTGGATGGGCATCCCAGGCAAAGGAAACAATTTGGGTGAAGACATGGAACATGGAAAATGGTATAGGCGTGTTCAGTTATTTAGTGTGATGTGTGAAAAAGGATTGTCATAATACGTCAGGGAAGAAGGCAGGGTCACATTTTTATGCTTGAAAGTTTGTACAACCTCTGTGGAAGACAGTGGTGATTCTTAAACGATCTAAAAATCAACCTTCCATCTGACTCTGCAATCCACCTTCTGGGAATATACCCAGAGGAACTCAAATCATTCTACAAAAAAGATACCTGTGCACGCATGTTTATTGCAGCACTATTCACAATAGTAAAAACATGGAACCAATGGTGCTGCCTATCAAAAGTAGACTGGATAAAAAAGGGGTACAAATATATGATGGAATATTGCACAGCCATAAAGGACAACATTATCAACTTCGCAGCAACTTGGATGGATTTAGAGTCTGTAATACTCAGTGATCTATCACAGAAACAAAGACCTGAGTACCATATGTTCTCACTCATAAGAGGACCCTGAACATTATCATAATACTACAAGAAAGGGGTTGGCAGTAGGGATAAACTGTCAGGGAAGGGAGTGGAAGGGGAGGAGGCATACTTCATCAATAAGAGCACCTGATCTCAAACCAGGTGACATGGAGACCAATGTGAGGCCCACATTTTACTGTACAATGACCATTGCATACCTAACCCCGAATTGTACCCCACATCTTTAAAATTAAAATAAAAATGGGCTGGGCACGGTGGCTAGTGCCTGTAATCCCAGCACTTTGGGAGGTGGAGGCAAGAGGATTGCCTGAGTCCAGGGGTTTGAGATCAGCCTGGGCAACATGACAAGACCTTGTCTCTACAATAAATCAAAAAATTAGCTGAGCATGGTGGCACGCAGTGGTAGTCCCAGCTACTCAGAAGGCTGAGGTGGAAGGATCACCTGAGCCTAGCAAGTCGAGGCTGTGGTGGCTGTGAGCGTGCCACTGCACTCTAGCCTGGGTGACAGAGTGAGACTTTGACTCAAAAAATAAAAAATAAAAATAAAGTAAAATAAAAGCTAAAAAAAAGAAAGTTTTGGGCCTTGGGAGGATTTTAATCAGGGAACAACACAGCATATTAGAATCCCTTGGTGACACTAAGTTGATGCTTTTGAGATGACCGGAATGAAGGTAGGAAGATCAGTGAGAATTCCATCCTCATAATCCATGCAAAAGTATTTTTAGGACCTGAGAACTATTTAGACAGCAAACTTTAACATAAATGGGACTAATTTGATGCAGGTAGTAAGGCAAAGGGACACTAAGAAGTCTTTCATATTTTTAGATGGAAAGGGAATTTATAAAGGTGCCATAAACTGAAAGGCAGGAGGAAGAAGAGACTTAGGAAAACAGGTGAGTAGTTTGGAAATGTGGTCTGTGATATTCTGGTTCAATACCTTGGTGGAGTTACCTGCTTGGCAGTTGCATATGAGTCTAGAACCAAGAAAGTGTTCTTGAATAAAAAGATAAATTTGGAAATCACCAACATACCCTTGGGCATTTGAAACTAGGAGAATGGATGAGGCTGCCCTTTGAGAGTATTGAATGATGGGACTCTGTAAATACTGGTAGCTGTTAGATTCATACCCTTCAAATAAATGTAGTAGACACTGTCAGGAGAAATTAGTGAAATGAACTGACATGGCCTGCCATGGGGCTTTGTTTCACTCCCATAAGAAGCACAATTTGGGGGATATTTGTTTAAAATGCAGATTTGGAACCGGGCTCGGTGGCTCAGCCTGTAATCCCATGATTTGGGACGCTGAGGTGAGTGGATTGTCTGAGCCCATGTGTTCAAGACTCTCCTGGGCAACTTGGTGTGACCTCATCTCTACAATAAATCAAAAATTAGCCTGGCGTGGTAGCACGCGCCTGTGGTTCCAGCTGCTTGGAAGCCTGAGGCGGAAGGATCGTCGGAGCCCAGCAGGTCGAGGCTGCAGTGGCCGGGAGCGGCCACTGTACTCCAGTCTGGGTGACAGAGTGAGACTCCAACTCAAAAATAAATAAATAAATAAATAAAATGCAGATTTGGGGACCTAATCCCAAGTTTAATAAATCACAGTCTCTGAGAAAGTGGCCCAGACCACTGATGAGAACCAATGCTCTGGAAATTGCAAACTAGGTTCTTATTTGTCCATGCAACACTTTAACTGGCTCTGAGAACAGAACTTTTAGATGTGGGTCTGAGAGGAGATTTTTATAAAGTTCCAGACACTGAAGGATCTTTTTCTGCAACTTAGGGACCTCCCAGACTCAATACAAGCTGAGAAAGTAGCATATGCTCTTTGTTTTCCACCAAATGATAGGAGCTACCACGCTCGTTCTTAGTTTATTGGAAGCAACAAGTATTTCCTCTTGAGCACGGGAACTACAATTTATTATGAAAAAGCACCATCTTAGAGTCAAGCATGGAGTTAGTAGCCATGCTAATAAAAGGGATTAGAAGGCAGTATGCCATGATAGGGTAGAGTCAGTCTTCCTTACTCACAGAAGTGATCTGCAGAGTCACATTCGCTCTGGTCCTTAATTTTCTCATCTGCAGAATGGGAGAATAGTACTCAGTTTTGTTGTGAGGACTAAAGAGGATCCCATATCTAAGAGGCCTATCCTCTGAAAAGTTCCTAATAATAAGATTAACTATAATTATTACTTGTGATAAGAAATGCAGCGGGACCAGAGGCTCATAGGCTCCCAGCGTGCAGGTCACAGACATAGCTGAAGCCTCTGAAATCTTTTCAGGTCCTCAGATTCCCAGGGAGGAGGGGATGATCTGGGCAAAGATGATTACATTATTTTTCCCTCTCACACATATTTTCCTAGAAGATATTTCTCAAGGAAGATGAGAGCCTTTGTAATTTTCAACCTTTAAAAATCAATTATTCCTGAGTTATTTTTGCATTTATGAAAAGCACCAAATTAATTTCTACTGAATTTTCTTTTCTATGATCAATGAGAAGGTCAGCTGGTAGAGGATACGATATTCTAACAACACTGGGTATTGCCCCTCAGAGTTCTAATTGCCTTAATTCGCTATAATTCAATTCTGAGAACCAGCATCTTTTCATCCAGTCTTAAAAAATCTCAGCTTCTTAATGTATGCACGAATGACAATACGCTGATATGCAATTCAAGTTGTGGGGTTTACATGTTATAATTCTGCTTGGAGAAAAAAGCACAGAAATCCGGAAGCCCTGGTCCCAAATGTTCTTCATTCCCACAACACACAGAAAGACAAAACCTCAGCACAGAGGTGGGATCACCAGCTTCTTCTCTCATTCATTACATGCAATATCTCTGTCCTACCCTCTGCGTTTCCTTGTGCACCTTAGGAAATGGTAGGGAGATAGATGTGAGCCAGAGTCTAGAGGTAAATGATGCCACAGTCCATTACCTGAGTCACGATCTCCCAATGGTTCCCCCTCCCCCAACGAGTACATCTTTGGAAATTGAGAATATTCAGTGAACAGGACTCATAAATCAAATCATTATCATTAATAATCAAAGTGAGACATTGTAAGAAATAGCAAATTAATCACAACTGGCAGGTGAAGCTACTTTCAGCATGTGCTTTCTGCATACTAAAGGGAGCAGAATTCTCTCCAGTGAGTTTTAATTTTTTTTTAATGTATTTTTTAAAAGTGAATCCTGTGCTGTTAGGTTGACTGGGAATTATGTCCCAATACAAGTTTTTATACTACTAATATGTAGTACATTTAATGACTAGCCTAAAATGTTTAAAATGATTCTTTTTAATATAACTTGATTTTCAGAGCCACAAATAATATATAATTTGATGTGTGTCATTGGTACTAATATTGTATATTTGACATCAAAGGCCTTTTTCTAGAGGAGGAAAATAACTAATGGTATCACAAATTGGGATTTAGATTTAATTATTTATTTTCTACATCTTGCGTCATACTTATTTGACAGCCTATAATCTTAGCTTAAATGCTTTTTTGATGAAAAATGAAAAAAAGTCTAAATATATCTTCTATTATTATGATAGCTTTCATAAGCATGAATAATAATAATTCATGAATTTTGTGAACATCTTATTTCTCTGGAAAAACATACACAAATGTTCCCTATCATCATATTTGTCTTCTTGACTCTCCTGTGAAGTAATAATTACTTTCTTTAATAGGGAGAAAGTGAGATTTTTGCCATGTTATACTGCAATTCTGTGTTCAAGTTTAAATCAGACTCCAATTTCCCAACTTAGCATTAGACAAAGGAAGTTGTCAGAATTTTCAATTCTTATTGACTTTTGAAGTTCCATGCAAATTTTAAAAATAGAAGAAAATAAATACTAATTTCTGGATTATATGTCCATTTCTATAATTTATTAAAATTCACTGAGTGAATCTACATTCGATATTTCAGAAGGTACATATCAAACTTTGTATTTAAGAGAAGGCAAACAAAACAAGTGTGAATTAGAAGGGAATAAAAATGAAAAGCAAAATGTATTTAAGAATTGAGAAACACAAGATTTCAGTAAGACCTATGTGCTTATACGAGTCTGTGCTTTCATTAGATTTAACTTAACTAAGAAATGGGGAGAAGGAGAACCAAGACTGTCATTGTCTTTTATCCAGAATCACTTTTTTCTTCTGTGACTGCTACCAATTACCTTAAACTCAATTCAATAATCCTCATCAGTACTCTAGGAGTTCAGCCAGAAAGCAACATTAAGGTACAAATGTTGGGGTTTTGCGAATATAGAATTCTCAAAATCTTTCTAGCATTATTCAGGAGTGTCAGAGTCTATATCTTTCATATTACTCATAATATGAATCTTTTCCTTCTTTTGAAAGCATCTCTATTTGGTAAAAAAGCAAAATTAAAGTGCTTGTAGGATTCATATTATACTGAAGACGGACAATGAAAGTGGTTTAAAAATAGATAAATGCATTTTCTTTCTTTAACATTACGGATATTGGTTTCTCTTTCTGTCTATTTTCTAGACATTTTTTTCAGTTTCTGTTTGTAGGATGATTTGTCATTCTCCTTGAATTTCTTTCTCTACTAATCTTCTGCAGGGAGCGTTAGTCATCTGACATGATGAGATGGTTTTCTGGGTCTGATGAGCTCTTCACTGGGGAACCCAGCCCTGCCTTTGAATGCACTGATGCCCTTCAAATCTAAAGGGACAAAAATCCCAACCTTTAAGGAGGTAGAGAATAGGTTTCTCAGAAAATGTGATCGTTTTCTATTTGAATGGTTTGTTATGTTGGGTAACTAAGAAAGTCACTTGTTCCTTTTGGGAGAGAATACATGACTATTACGAATTATTAATTCAACACTCAAATGTAAGAAAAAAAGAAAGCAAAATAGGAAGTTTGATGTAAGTTTGTCTCTCTTTTTTGTTTTAATTTGTTGTGTTTTGTTTCTTACAGTATTTGAGAAAACGTGTTAGAAGGCACAATGTTCCCCTTTCTGAGTCCAGAATATCTCATAAGTGAGAGAAGAATAAATACGTTTTGTAAGAACTCTGTATTTTTTTTTTAATTTTTATTTTAGATTCAGAAGGTACACATGCATATTCATTTTGTGGACATATTGTGTAGGGGTGGGGATTGAGTCTCGGGTGCCCATTCGCCAGATAGTAAACATTGTGTCAACAGAGCAATCAGGCAACCCACAGAATAAGAGAAGATATTTGCAAATTATACATCTGACAATGGACTAGTATCCAGAATCCACAAAGAACTCAAACATATCAGCAAGAACAAAACAAATCACCCCATTAAAAAGAGGGCAAACGACATGAAGAGACTTCTATTTTTGAGTCCCCAAAGCGTTTCTATTCACTTGAACCTGGAGAGTTGTTTATGTGATTTGGAGCCCAAAGAAAACCATCTCCTGGCTGTTGTTGCAGGGTCCAAAAGCTATAACATCTACAGATCACATAGGCAGATTTCTTGACTGTTTGTTAGTGCGTTTATTTGTATCATTCCTGACTTATGAATAAGCAAACAAGTCATTAATAAATTACTAAATAAGATCACAAACCATGGGCAAGTAAGGAGACAAACATATACCCTGGCACAATCAATCAGCTACAACCAATTTTCCTTCCACATTTCTTTTCCTTTTTTTTCCCCCCTATCCCTTTTCTTCCTCTGTTGCTTTCGGGCGCCCCTTTAAATTTTGTTTTCTGTAACTCACACCGTGCTGCAGAATAACGTTATGCTTTTGTGGTTTACTCCTTGAGATTTAACTGCATAAATATAAAAAGTGCCTGAGCAGTAATGCACATTAGGTTATTCAATAACACAAGGAATGTAAAGCGATTTCATATCTCCTTGAATCAGGAACATTAATTAATCATATGATGAGAATGCAACGTTTTATTTACCAGTGCAAGAGGCTGCCAAGATCTTTCTGAGTTTAATAATTGCGCATGCTGTTGAGGGAGGAAAAATTAATTTAGTTATTAAATTGGAGGTTTTTTTTTTTTATCATGGAGAGACTGGAGAGTAGCCAGGCCATAATGTTAGTGTTATGAGAGTTGGGATGTGGATTACTTTTACTGAAAGCTTTCCTCACCATTATTTAAAGAAAAATAGAAATAGAAAAGTGTTGGGAATGGTACACAAAGCTCGTTTCTCATGAATGCAGATCATAAAACCAAGTTCCTATCCCCTCCCCCAGGCACACATGAAATAGTTGCATGCAAGGATGGCGCACTCCCAAGATGCAAATGTTGACTTGAGGAAGTGGCCATATGTGGACTGCAGTAGTTCCATGGAAGCCAAGTAAGTCATCCTCAAAGCATAAGCTTGCTGGAGTAGGAAGGTATCAGCATGGAGGGAGTGCAGCAAAGGGAAAGAGCGTGATTTGCCATAATATCTTGCTTCCTCATCTTTACATATGTTAATTTCCCTAGCAAAGATGTTTTTCTGTTCCCTTCCCTTTATCCTCAGCTTTCATAGTTCGATTCTCCAGTATTATCTCCAGGGCTGCCCTTCTTCCAAGAGTCACCGTTTGCCTCAACTTCAAGAAATCTTGCTTTTTATATTTCCCACAGTCTCCTCCTACTCCGTCTTTCTCTTCTTTTGTTATTTTCCCCATTAATTGAACACGCTTTGAATTGTAGCACTTTTCCAAACACATAACATCACACCATATATGCCCTATATGTATGTGTATAGCGTCTTTCAATTCCTGTTCAACTTCTCGAGGATGGGGATAGATTCTCATCAATCTCTGCAATCCTAAGGGTTGAATAGTGTTATTTGGCACATTGATTATTTAAGAATTCTCATCACCTTCATTTGGAAAGGAAACAAAATTGGTGTGGAGGTGTGATTACCAGTTTCAACAATTTGTTAACCATATCTATTCTTTATCAAGTCCATGGATGATCCTCATCACCAATGCTTTCATCTGCAAAGTATATTATTCCAAAATATCACTATGTCTCTAATATTGTGTGATCTAATACTGTAGGCTTGTTTTTATGTGGTCCATTTAAAGTACAATGTTTTCCCCCCAAACACCTGGAAGTCTTAATAGTTTAATAGAAATAGAAGATCACAAGTAGAATTTGAAGGGAAGAGCTTTGTATTATCTAGCATATCATTTGTTATATAAATTTTGAATTAATACTCATTTTTGGATGTAATTCATCTAGATTCTTTTTGTATTTAATAGTCACAGAGTTAACTAAATTTGGGGGTGACTGTTAAATATATCTGTTAATGCATGCTAAGTTAATAGATATGCTGTAAGTTGGAACATATGTACAAAATAATATTCATATAAACTATGTATGGAACCTAACTGAATTTGCCTCAGAAAAGATAGTCCACAGAGCATCACTGTAATAATTTTTCCAAAGCCAGCACATGTTTAAATATTATTTTGAGATCATAACACTTTGCCATAGTCTGTTACATGTTTAACAATGTCACCCCCAATTTCCTTCCAGCTTCCCACCTCCACTGGAATATCCATGTTTACCTACTGCTGAACTATGAAGGAATTAATACAACATAAGCAGACAAAATCCCTATAGTTCCTTCTGGAGTTTCCATACTTGGGTCTAGAGGAGAGATAAAAAGGAAACTCATGCTTTTTAAGGGAAGCCTGGGTGTCAGAGATATTAAGCACTTAATATATAAATAACTTTAAAAAAATCCAGACCCTGGGGCCAATAATTAAAGTCATTGCTTCAAAACAAGTTTATTGAAATTACTTGTGTGAGGAAAGGATCGCTGCTTTGAGCTTGTGGGATACTATTATGTTCATTAAAAAAAACTGACTAACACAATGATATCTGGTATCTTGACAATCTGCTAGATCATGGAACAGAGCAGAAAAGCCATAAAACGGACCCATACATAGAGGGGCAACCATTTTTAACAACCATATAAAGTCAATTCAGTGAAGGAAGCAAAACTATTTCAAAAACGGTACTGGAACAATTGGATATTCATATGCAAAAAGTGAACTTTGATCCATACTTTGCAGCATATATTATATATTGACTATGAACCATAAATCCTTCAGACAAGCAAAAAACCCATTGCATTAGCCTTTTAGCAGCCAACTATATTACAGTAGAGTTGAGGAAATGTTTAAGTGGATAGCAGCAATCTCACCACCCTGAAGCAAACAAGGAGTTCGGTCTTACAGGCTGAAGAAAATTGGAAGGTTGGAGTTTGAGAGGATTGAAGAAAAGTGTTGTTAGAACCTGGACAGAACTGGGAAGCAGTCTTGAAAAGATGACAATGACTTGTGTGGGTGTGCTGTCAACATTACTTGCCGTCAACCGAGACCCACCAAAAGTAGCCATATTTGAGAAGGAGTAGGGATCAACACTTATAAGTCTCTTACCTAATTTAACCTGAATCAGAATAAATCACAGAGAAGTACTTTTTAAATACAGCAGAAACAGATATTTTATTATGCAGGCAGAATTTGTTTAAGTTGAAATCTATATGGGACCATATAGATTTACAGATCAGCTACCTTAAAACTTGATAATTTGTCAACCTCTTTTATTTCCACACACAAAAGAATGATGAATTTAGTTAAAACTGGTCACCAAGTAGCTAACCTCACTCACAAAATCAAGGAATGAAACCTTTATTTACTATTTCAAAAGAAAAATTTCAGGCTTCAGAGCCTGTTTATATATACATTGCATGCAATTCTAACAAACTTGGCAAACCAACTACATCCTAGAATCAATAAATTAGAAAAGAAATATGCTTCCTAAGGGCAGTTGCACTGACAACAGGAGATGATAGCTGACATCTCAGTTCAAGGGAAGAGAAGTAGTAAGTAAAAACAAATTAAAAAAAAATAAACAGAAAAACTCCAGTAAAAGTAAAGTTTTTTGAGCCTTGCAGTGAAAATGCTAAATTCTGTTCAGTATACTCTGTTTTAGAAGATAAAGAAATATATGATATATTTTTTAATGTTTTAATAAAAGTAATGCTTTTAAAAAACTGAGCCATCTGTCACAGAAACAAAGAACTGAGGACCACATGTTCTCACTTAGAAGCGAACCTCGAACAATTATCAAAATACTTATAAGAAGGGGATTGGCAGTGTGGGCAACTGCCAGGGGAAGGGGGACACATCTCATCAACGAGGTTACCTGCATAATGAACATTTGTATACCTCATCCTGAATTGTAGTCCACATCTTTAAAATAAAAAAAAATTAAAAAATATTGGTTATAAGGGCAAACTCTGTTATTTGGAAAACTGTTACTCTGAAAGATTCTGCTCTGAGAGTTTTACGTAGTCAACTTTTTACTAAATAGCACTTATTTTCTCTTCTAGTCCATTGTTTTCTATTGCAAAGGGAAATGTTAATCAAAATACTTAGAAATATTAGAAATAATATCAGAAAGAATTTCAAACACAAGAGGGAATTCTTTTGCAAATGACTTTTGTTGAACAAAATAATTTTTAATTTTGCATATAATTCATTATAATTAGTTTAGTATTTTTATGGAATACTGTATCCAAATGTTTAAAGAATTGAATAATTTACTCTAAATTTAATATCATAGGTAACGACTTTTTATCAACATAATTAGTAAAGTCCGTTTCAAACATCTTTAATGCACAAGTCACTGATAATTCAAGTTGATTTAATATCCTGTCCTTAGACCAAAAGACTCACAGTTTGGTTTGAAAAACATGATCCATTCACAAAGTTATAATTAAAAAATTAGTAGTTTACAAATGGAATAGACAATACAAACAGAAGAATCACTGAATTCAGGGATGTAGAACTCAACAGCAAACTCACTTCTTTCCACAACACTGTCTTTTTTCCTGTATAATTTCCATTATACTTCCACACACAAAAGAATGATGAATTTAGTTAAAACTGGTCACCCAGTAGCTAACCTCACTCACGAAATCAAGGAATGAAACATTTATTTACTACTTAAAAAGAAAAATTTTAATATGGAATAAGAAGAAAAGCAACTCAAAAGAAAATCAAGAAATCTTAGATGCAGAATACAGATAAATGAAACCCTGAAGTCCCAGTGATCAAATTGTGCTGTTTAGTATTTTTTCCAGCTCTCCTGGATTTTTGTTTGTTTGTTTTGAGGCCTGTCTACTAAAACTACATGGGTCAGCTATTTGGTGGTTTGGTGCATGGGATAATAACTTGTTTTATTTCTTTTCTTTTTTTTTTATATATTCAATATTTTTTATTATGGTATTGTGGGGTACAGTTAAGGGTTAGGTATACAAAAATACTTTGTTCAGGCACCCTTGTTGATAAGAGGTGTCTTATTCTATGTAAATTCTGGCATGTTATTTAACATATAAGAATTCAATTCTGCAAATTAAGAGATGTAAATCAGAGGAGCCTTCCATGCTGAAGGTACATAGTTCTATTGACTTCAACTTAAATGAACTCTTAGAGCTTATTGACACCCTTTGTTGTCCTATAAATCAACTCAGAGTTGGAGGAGAGTTTTTAAAGGACCTTGTTAAGACTACTTACACACATGATTTCTTAGTTGTCTTATCATTAACATGGATACATGATTATCTTCTTAGACTAAAGACAGGAGCTCTGCTAACTTTCAAGGTCTTTTCTTGGTCAGCACTTATAGGTCTATGAAAGCCATTAACTTTTTGGTCATGCACAAGATTGTTGGTCAGATATATGGCATGAAAAAATGCATCCTCACATTATATTTTAAAAGCTGCCACTTCAATGCTTATAATAACATGTCCTTTTTGTTTGGAATAAAACGCTAAAATATTGGCAATTTAAAAAATGGTATATAATACATTTAGGGACAATATACCAAGTGTATCTAAAAACAATGTCTGATCATTAAATTTTTCCTCCCCTCCCCTCCCTTCCTCGCTCTTTCCTCTCTCCTTTTGTGTTTCTTCTTCAAGAGCAGGTGATCAATAAATATTTGTTGAAATGCATTAAAAGGATCTACGTGTCAATCGACAGAATGCAATGAAATAGCAACCCAAATTTTCAAACTTAGCTTAGGCAATTTAAAAAAATATGTGCATAGTGTTATGAAAGATATAGTTGCACTTTGCTTTAGGAAAATTACACGAAATAAAGCATAGCGGTTTTGAATTCCATTTCAAATTTACTAGTGACCTGGTAAGATAAATAAGTCCTATTGAAAACATCCTTCAAGATTGATTAAATTGAAGTAATAGCTGCTTTCTTTATTCTTTAGTAAAATTTGGATTTGAAAATACCAGATTTGCTTAAAGAATTTAAGAAGTTAGAATCAGTTATTATTCCCATGCATCAAACCCATGAAATATCTGAAACTTGTACTCTTCGCAAACAGGCCTCAAAAAAACCCCAGCAGGGCTGAAAAAAGTCCTAAACTGTACAATTTAAATTATCACAGTACTTTACAGTTCCCTATGTCTGTATTCTACATTCTAATCATAAATATATGACAAAGCATCATCTGGACTGTATGGGAGACAAAGGGAAAAATGAAAGATACAAGGGACATTTGATAATAGATCATGGTAATCTTATAAGTCTCTGATTTTAACTACAGAAGTGTATAGTCAACTCAAAATAAAATTATCCAAAATATGTATGATACGATAGTTACTCAAAGGTCACTGTCAGAGGGGAATCTTACCTTTTTTTTTTTTTTTTGAGTTGGAGTCTCACTGTCACCCAGACTGGAGTGCAGTGGCTGCTCCCGGCCACCGCAGCCTCGACCTGCTGGGCTCCGGCGATCCTTCTGCCTCAGCCTTCCAAGTAGCTGGAACTACAGGCGCGCGCTACCACGCCCGGCTAATTTTTGATTTATTGTAGAGATGCGGTCTCGCCAAGTTGCCCAGGCAGGTCTTGAACCCTCGGGCTCAGGCAATCCACTCATCTCAGCCTCCCAAAGTGTGGGATTACAGGCTGAGCCACTGAGCCCGGCTGGAAATCTTATCTTGACGCATGCTGATTTAGCAAACAGGACATGAAACATGTTGGAATTAGACATGTAGCTCTCTCCCAGCAATAAACTCTACAACATGAGTGACCTTGTGCATATTTCTTAAAACTTCTGATTCGTTTTTCTCACCGGCAAGATAGATGACTATGAAGGATTGTTGAAAGTGTTTCCTGCTGTAAGACAGAGGTTTCTTTGAGACCTCTTTGCAACTTAACTAGGAAACTCCCCTTGAAAGAATATAAAGTCATGCAGTATTTGGCTAAATTCTATATTCTCAGAAATGGTGATGGGGAGAGGGTCTTCCATAGTTCTGTGCATAAATTTTACTTCTCTGGTCAATGAGGTAGCAATTTAATGATGGGATATTCCTGATATTCACTGTGAAGTCCCTTGAAGACAAACTTGGCTAAATGTTTCTGTAAAACTAAAATCATTATTTAAGAATGTTCTTATCTAGAGTCATGATTCTATTCTCTAAAGTTGCTCTCATAGGAACTAGAATTTCTAATTCTAGTTGAAATCTGGATTGAGTAAAAGTTCAATATACTCTGCCTCTCATCTTCTTATTTGCTATATATATTTTATATTGCAGACAGAAACCTGTGTTCTAGTGGCTGTTTTTTGTTTGTTTGTTTGGCAATAATTTTTTGATAATCCATTGCATTTCCTGAATTCTATGACTCTTGTTCTATGAATCTATATAAGATTGGACAAACAGCTCTATCAGTTATAAACCGGGAAATATGCATGATATAACCTAGTGATAAAATAATTTGACTAAGGTCAAGGGAATTCAGTTCCAGCCTCAGTTTCTCCATTACCACTCTGTGACATTCTCAGCAAGTCTCAATAGTCTTAGTTATATTTTCCTCAACAGAAAATCTTAGTTGAACTGAAAATTAAATGAACTTTAAAAAAATCGCAAGCTTTAAAAATCTAGGCATCTATAAGAACCAACACAAGAAGGAACTTCTTTAGCTAATTCGAACAAATAAATAAACCCTAAACGTATCTGAGGAGATATGACTCATTCAAATTGCTTGTATGAATTCTGAACTTTCCTTTAATATGCATAAACACACAAATAATAAGTGAGATTAGCCTTTCCTGGCATTTATACTGCTAATAGGAACACATTAAAGAGGTATCTTTTTGAAATTTCAATACAATTTTCAATACTAGAGCTGTTGACATTGATACTCGTTATTCTGCTTCTGTAAAATTCATTATGCTAGCACTTTATTAAGGCAGTGCAAAAGTAGGTCAGCATAGCAGATGAGCCGAATAAACTGATGTTTTCTAATGGGAAGTCATCACTTAATAAGTATTCATAGCTTTGTTCCCATGTAGACAGATGAAGACTTTTTGTCATAACTTTTTAATCGATTACATAGATAGAAGGTCACTTGTTGGAAATAATCACCTCTGCACTACATTTAGGGTCCCTGAGCGGTTACTGGAGAACTCACAGAGATTGGTTCCTTGCTTTAATGTCAGTTCGATGAGATTGACGCTAGGCTTGACAAAGAGATGGACAATTCCAGGAGGTTGCCATCTCTGTATTAAACAAAAATGCTAGCAGAGGGCAATTCCAGTTGTTCATCTTGACTGGTTCTACATGAGGAACTTTATATGGTCTTAAGAGAGAGAAAGGGAGCCTGCACCCAGTCAGAGACACTTGGGATGAGCCTGTCTTAGAGGAAGGCTGTTGGTTTCTATGTTCTCACACTTGATCATTCTGAAAGTGACATTGCAATGAGAAAGCAAGTTGATTATTGGATACTTCTGCTCCCTACTGTGAAGTCCCTTGAAGATAAACTTGGCCAAATGTTTCATTAAGACTAAAATCATTTTTTAGGTATGTTCTTATCTAGTCATGATTTTATTCTCTTCAGGTGATATCCTAGAAATAGGAGCTGTAATTTCTGATTTCAATTTCAAATAGCTCTATGATCTTAGGAAAAAGTTAACTTTTCAACCTGTTACAAAATTTGTGAAATGATGATAATGGCTAGAACATAAGGTAGGTTTGAGAATTAAATGCCATAGTAGATGTAAGAATACATTGTAAACACTGTAAAGACAATATAAAAATGGGAAGTATTATTATTAATATCTCAGTCTGGTTTCTTCCCAGAGTTAAATGAAGGCATTCACGTAAATCATTGCTCAGCTAAGGTCTGCTCATTTAATACCTTGTGAATATGATACTTAGGTAGGTAAGTTACAATGTACACCTTACTTTTGTAACCATCTGAGCTTTGTGTAGTAGACAATGCATTGCTTGCCTCCAGACATACAAAATAGGAATATGTCTGAACTGAAGACATTTAGGAAGGCAGAGAACTAATCACACTAGAGTGCATTTCTCTATCTCATCATCACTTGGAAACAAACAAGAAAAAGACAATGAATAGACAATCAGCTAGGTGGCCAAAAGGCATAATAGGAGACATTGTGTTTATACATTGTAGAGAAACTTGGAAACTTGGCCTTACACCACACGGACTCTAAATTTTCCCTTTTTTTTTTTTTGAGTTGGAGTCTCACTCCGTTGCCCAGGCTGGAGAACAGTGGCACAGTCGTGGCCACCCCACTGTTGACCTGCTAGACCCCGAAGATCCTTCCACCTCAGCCTTCCAAGTAGCCAGAACTACAGGCGCATGCTACCACGCCTGACTAATTTTTGATTTATTGTAGAGACGAGGTCTCGTCAAGCTGTCCAGACTGGTCTTGAACCCTCGGGCTCAAGCAATCCACTCACCTCGGCCTCTACAAGTGCTGGGATGACAGGCTGAGCCACCGATCCTGGCCTAAATTTTCATCACAACACAGGAAATACTAATATTGTATAAAGCTGACAGAATTCTTGGATTTAGTTGTGCCCAGAAGTCTGGTTTTGGAGGAAGAGGCCCACTGCTTTTTGAGGTTCTGGCTGGACAGTCACATCGCAAGTCAGAGAAAGATTCTCTGAAAAAAAAGGTTCTTGAAGTTGCTTTCAGCAAGGGAAATTTTACTAAGCTGCCTCTTCTGTAAGTACATACACAGGATTTGTTTACTTGATTAATAACAATAAACAGACAAAAATCATTGACATTGGGGAAATATTGTCTAAAAGATCCTATTTTATGTGTGATTTTTGAAAGGCACTTTTTATAATCTCAACATTATTTTGGAAAACTTGAGGAAGATAGTTTGGGCTCTTTTTTTTTTTTTGGTAGGCTGTTTGTTTTTCACACAGGAAAACACATCGTTCCTTCTGGTTTGTTCTGAGAACAAATTACTCTAAAATGGCTTAGAGAATATGGGCGATTGCTTATCTCGCTATATTTAATAGAATAATACAAACCTGTAAGCTTTGACTACTTAATAAGGAAAAGATCTTCTGCCATCATGTGGAATGTTGGAGAATCTTCCCTTGTTTGATGTTTCTGTGCCTTTTGCTGGCTTCTCTGTGAAATAAATTGAATTTCCTGGCAGAGTGGCTGTTGTTATTACTGCAAATAAAATGTTTTAAAATTATGAAATATACAATGCAAAAGCATCCCAGAGAGTTAAATCTCGGTCGTTTAATTCTACCTTTTCCATGAGACAGATTTAAGAAGAAAAAGAAAAGCTTCCAACTTAGAAAAATAACACAGAAATTAGAAATGGAAAACATCTTTTGTTTAGTCTCTCTTTTTTTTTTTTACTGGGGAATGTTTTAAGGGGGAAATACTTAGCAGTATTTCCCAAATGCATTGAATGGTTACACTTTATTTACTTATTGCTGCTTTCTTTGGATTTTGTAAGTATTTTCGTTGTGTACTCTTTTTTCCCTCTCTTAGAATTCTCATGTCAGCATAGTTACTAGATATATATTTCCATTTTGCTTGTCCAAATCTCTCTTTTCATCTCATCAACTATTTTCAGGAGGTGGCAAAGTGACCCACTTCTCTCTAATAAAGGTTAGAGACATCAGCCTGCCTGGAAACGCCTTCTGCCGATAAAGTGAGAATACTTGATTCTACCTGCCACACAGGGACCCGTTTCAAAGGAAAATTTTGACCCAGCTGTCATTCAAGCTTAATTTATATGCTAGAAAGAGCCTTAACCAGATGACTTATATTTCTTGTGGAAGTGATTCATCATACTCCTCCAATAATATAGTCACTTCTCACGTGGGAAGAGAAGTGGAAGAAATGCAATAAGAAATGGATAGAATTAAATGAAAAGGAGAATGGATCCAAATTATCCTTTATTATTGGGGTGAAAAAATATGATGTCAGCAGCAAGACAGACGTTGTTAAGAATTGCTGCTGACTTTGCAAGTACCATTTTTTAAAAAAATGAAAATTTCAGTTTTTCATGGAGGACCGTATCTATATGTAGTCAGACTTATAGGGTAGATGCAATTTTCCACTCCTTCACCTAATTTTCCACATAGATTCATCTCTCTTTCCTCCTTTAAATACCTTATGGAAAACTCACTTTTCCCCGAATTATAGAATTCTAGAAATGAAGGAGTTAAACCTATTTCTTTCGGTGAGGGGAAAGTTGTTTCCTGAAAATATATCTCGGTAGCCTAGGAGAAATGTTCTGCTAGATTAGGTTGATTGAAAAACTCCACTGATAAGGAAGGAAATGAAGAAGAAGAACCTGGAACCGTGTCCCTCATCCTCTCCAGAAGACTGTGGGCTACTCCATCATTTTAAACTATTGCATATGACTCACATTTTCAATGGGCCCTTCTCCAACTAAATTATATATGATCCACATTGCAAATACCCAATTCCTTCACTTTCTTCAAATATATGCCATTTATTTTAAGTACATCTGTGAATGTGAGATGTGCATGTGTGTGTGTTATGCACACACACATTTTTCTGCAGAAGGGACTGTGCCAAATGAAAAGGCTGGAAAGGGGCTTGGTTATTCAAATTTCAGTCAGGATAGCATGTCCTCTTTCCTCCTTCCTCTTTTTAGGCTTCTTCCATGTGTCTGGTGCACTGTCAGCCACCGGCCCACAGAAATAACGTGTTGTGACACATAATCACCAAGGATTTATCAGGCAGCTAGAAATTTAAGATTAATAGACATGAAACAAGTGGTTGGTGAGCTTGTGAAGAACTTTCCTTCTTGGCATATTTTACAGCATCCAGGTCAGTGTCTGTTGCATAAAGGAGTGCAATACAAAAGGACAACAGCATATCATGTAGTAGCGGGCTTTCCCGTTCCTACTGTAGCGTTCTGAAAATTGTTTATCATAGTGCTTTTACCACCAAGCCACTGCCAGAATGAAGCTGATCCGAGTTTGAAATACATCCCGTTGCTTCAGCTTTTATTAATGATTAGTATCTGGAATGTTTAGTTATAAGCTGAGTTCCTAGGAGTCAAGAGTGAAAGCTTCTTTGTTTTGAGTCATGTGTTTGTAGCCTTTAGTGAAGTGTTGAGTCCACTGGAGACACTCAGTAACTGTTTATCACAGCTGTGACAAAGGGCTAAGGAAGAGCACGTGGGCTGCAGAATTGCCTGGGCAAAGGGGAGAAAGACCAATGAAGAAAAACATGAAAAGTAAAAAGAAACAACATAAGAAGGGGCAAATTGTTAAAACGTGTTGTCATTGCTATCGCAGCAAGACCTGTTTAAGTAGAAGGTTACGGAGAGAAAGTCGGTATCATGTCAATTTACTCTGTGCTCCAAAGTCATTTTTCGAGAGTGAAATATTTTAAAGTATCCTGGGTTTTTGATCTATGGCTTTCTGACTTAAACTTCTAGAGCCAGAAGACAGAGATCTCACCATTCTTTCTTTAGTTCACCCATGAACAGCATGATCCCGTTCCACTAATGATTAGTACTCATTGAGACAATGACCCCTTGTCCCGGACTCTTGGTTGGTTGACTGGCGTGGTACCTGGGTAGTTTGAAGTTTGTGCAGTTTAGACACTGAAAAGCTGTCAATGAACTTCCTTCAAGGTAATAGCAAGGAATTTATATTTCTGCTTCATGAGTCAGAGCTCATGTATCGGGATACTAATTTTCCTTTCTGGAAGCCATAACAATTACACAGCACTCAGAAAGATAGGGACTTGGTGTTAACCAAAATAAATTCCACTGTTATACACACAGAAAAAAAAAACAATAACCTGCGTTGTTTGTAGACTTTCATAGATGAAAAATAAATAAAGCTTAGAAACCAAGAGAATCTCCATGGAACAGCTGTCATCACTATGGTAGGAATAAGTGAAAATGACAGCTTTTCCTAATGATGTGCTAGGACAAGTTTAAATAAATGAAATTATAAATTGTTGTGAAAGACCATAGAGCAAAATGCAATGATAACATGTAACACAATCTGTGTGGATGTCCTTTTGAGATACTCAGGGCTTACAGCTCTTTGGAGATTTTTGATGTTAAGCGTTGTTAAGGCAATTACAGTAATGTAAAGATTTTCAGATGTGACACTGATGACAAAGAGAGATTCGACCAACTTTTCTTAGATAAGCTCTGTAAGAAATATACTGTGCTGGATTTTTACTTTTCTATATACAACGAAGAAAATTCCTATTGATTTCTGTGTGGCTATCTACTTACCTCAGAGAATTTGTGAAAGTGTCTCAATCCAGCAAACACCACAACACTCACACACACACACACACACACACACACACACACACACACACCCCACACGAGGAACTGGGCCTCAATAAAAGATAAATGGAAATAAACTGTGAAAGAATTCCATTGCTACTGTCTTGTTTTTAATGCCATGCAGTACATGAAATGTGGACTGAGATTTTCCTCATTACCGGTTCAAAAAAAGAGGCATAGAAAGGCAAATTAATTACAAATAAAATTTCTCTCCTGGTATCCTCTGGATATTAATCGACAAAAAAACTCTGGCCTATGTCAAAGGTGTTCTATTTTAAATCAACGAACAAGATGAAATATTTCAACTGTGATTTGACTGAAGAGCACAAACATTTACTGATGAACAGTCACAATTCCAGCCACAGAGAGCAGCTATTCGGCTTGCATGTTGTTGCTCTACTGTGTCTCCTTTGCCATCTCGAAAGGTGAAATCAAAAGTCCAAAAGGAAGCGTGTTTATTGGATGATACAAAACGTCTCTGGGCTATTCCCTGTTTTCCCAACTGCTGTTTAAATGTTTTTGAAAACTTCGGATTGCATTGTTGTGGCAAAGTTCAAAGACAAAGTTTACCATTAGCAAAGGGAGAATGACAGAGTGACCTGGAATCAGTACAGGAATGTTCAAGAATGTATGTTGTAACAAGCCCTTAGCAATGTGTTGCATTGTGTGTGTTTTCGGAATGAATGCTCACGAATGTAGGTGTTTTAAGAATGCTATGTGCTTTAACTCAGAATTGCTAGGTGACTGTAGCATAGATAATTTGAATTTTGAGTGCTTTTTTAAAATTTAGATTACAAGGATCACTAACAGGAGAGAACAATAATCTTGGAGCCTGTATACAAAGATATTTGTTGATGCAAAACTTAAAACTCAAACCCCCTGAGAGATAGAAGACATTGGACAAATACCTTGAGTCACTTATTTAATACACATATGTGTGTTACTTTATCAGCAGATTTTCAACAAGAATTTTTTAGGCGTTGGCTAAGTAAGAATGAATAATATAAAAATTTCACAGTCAAATAAGGAACAGAGACATGCCAACCAACAACTGCTATCACAGAATATGCGTATATGTGGAGGGAACATGGCGAGGCATAGCAAAGAGTCATTGTTTCAGCCTAGAGAAGGTGGCATGAGATGGGGGTGAACTGGGGAAACTTGTACCTCGAATAAATTAATCTGTTGATGCGTGTTTTGTATGTGTCAGTTAGGGTTCAAACAGAGAAGAGATAGCAAGCAACATATACTAAGGTTGATTGTAAGGAATTGGCTTGTCCAATAGTGGAGGCTGGCCAGGCAAGTTTAAAATCCATAGAGCAGTCCACTGGGAAGGTCAGAATGAACTCTCCAGCATGGGCTGGAACTCTTTTCTACAGGTGGATTCGGTTCTTCAGAAAAGACTCAGTATGGGCCTTAGGGCATCCAACTGATACAATCAGTCCAATCCAGATGATCTAGGCTAATACACCTCATTTAAATTCAATGAATCATAGGCTTTAATTGCAATTGCTAAGTATCTTTATAGCAGCACCCAGATTAGTGTTGGATTTAATAACTAAGATCTGTAGCTGCTGACAAATCGAATGATCATCATGCCTTATATCTAAAAACATATGGCTGTCACCTAAAAAAAAGGAGATAAAGAGAAAAATTTATATATATCCATATATATTCATATGTAAGAATGTTAGAGCACTCAAATAAAAGTAAAAAACAATTATTCATACGTGTTATCAAAATTATGCTGTGCATGTTTTCAAGTAGCCAGCTGATCTAGTTAAAGGTGTCTTCCTCTAAGCTATGCTTGTTTGTGTGTGAGTGAGTTTGTGTTTACATACATGTGTGGCCTTTCTCTAAACTGTGAAATATTTGAAGCTAGTGATTGTTGGTTTTTTCTGTAACCACACACAATGTGTTAAAGTGCTCTTCATGTAATATTAAAAGACAATTTTTCCTGATGGCATTAAATTCAGGAGATCATTTTTTCCCCAACTAAACCCCTGAGAGACTAAAAAATTTCCAATGTGTAATCAAACTTATGTAGACTTGTTTTTTAAAGGCTTTTAATTTGTTATTCCTTAATACGTTTTTTAAAATTAAGAGCTTTACTTAGAGATACTTGGCATACAATAAACTGCACATCTTTAAAATGTCCAATTAAATCTGTTTGGACGTATGTGTGTACCAGAGATAATTGAGTAAACATGTTCATAAATCCCAAAAATAATACTCAGCAGTTGTAATTCCTTCTCACCACTTTCTCCCTATCCCCTGGCAACTACTGATCTAATCTCTGTTGCTATAGATTAGCATAAATTTTCAAAAAGTTCATATAAACAGAATACTTCAGTTAACATGCATTTTTATCTGGCTTCTTTCTCTCAATATAATTATTTTGAAATTCATCCATGTCATTGTGTAAATCAATAGTTCATACTTTTTTAGTGCTTAGTAGTACTTCATTACATGGAAAAATCACAGTTTATGGATCCATTTATCAGTTGATAAACATTTGAATTGTTTCCATTTTGGTATTGTTACCAAAAAACCGATGTGAACATCTGCATACAAATATTTGTGTAGGTATACGTTCTGATTTTTCTTGGTAAATAGCTGTAAGTGGGCTGTTTGGATCGTATGATAGGTGTATGTTTGTCTTTTTAAGAAATGACCAACTGTTTTCCATAGTGGTTGAACTATTTTATTTTTCTGCCTCAGTGCATGAGAATTTCAATTCTCCACAAGGTTGTTAAACTTTGCTATGGTGAGATGGTTTTTTCCATTGTAGTTATTCTAGTAGTAAGTAGAAGTATACCACTATAATTTAAATTTTCGATCTTCTAAGAGCTAGTAACATTGGGCATACTTTCATATTCTTCTTTGCCATTCATATATTTTCTTTAAAGAATAAATGTTTGGCCCATTATTTATTGGGGAGTTTTTCTGCACACAATTGTGTCTGACAATTCTTTTCATATGCTGCACACAAGTCCTTTATCAGATGTATAAGATTTGCAAATATTTTCTCCCAGTCTGTAGTTTAACTTTTTCTTCTCTTTATAGTACCTTTTAAAGAGTAGCAGTTTTAAATGGGCTGAAATCAAATTTATCAACTTTTTCTTTGATTGAGGATTCAGTGTCTTATCTAAGATGTCTTTGCTGAATGACACAAAAAATTTCTCCTAAAGGCCTTAGTTATTGCTTTTCCATTTAAATCTGTTATCTATTTATAGCTAATTTTCATATATAGTGATATAGTACAAGTTCTTTTTTTTGCATGTGGTTATCAAATTGTTCCAACCATTTATTGAAATATTATTAATTATTCACTTTAGATGGTTGTTAAAAAAAATCAGTTGTCCCTATATATATGAGTCCATTTCTGGGCTTTGTTCCATAATTCTCTGTTCCATGATTAACAGTCTATTTGATACCAATAACTTGATTATTATAACTTTAAATAGGTTTTGAAATTAAGCAGTGTCATTCCTCTAATTTAGTTCATTCTCAAAGCTGTTTTGGCCAGTGTAAATTATTTGCATTTCAATATGAATTTTAGAATTAGCTTGTCAATTTCTATCAAACCCCATCTCTGACTTTTGGGGTTTTTTTAATTGAGATCTCATTGAATTTGTGGACCAATTTGTTGAGAAGTGATATCTAAGCAATGATGAGTTTCTTTATATGTGGCTATCTTCCAGTATTTTGGTCTTTTTAAAGTTTTTCACGGCAATTGTTTCTGTTTTTAGTATAAACATAATGCATGTCTTTTTTCAGCTCTAGCCTCAAGTATTTCATGTTTGGGGATTATTTTGTAAATTTTATTTTTACATCAATTTCTGACTTCTGGTTGTAGCTCTGACAGTTAAACAACTTGGAAATTGTCACTACCCATCCTTACAAAAAGAAAAAGACGAGCAAGCTGGAAGTCAAGGACATTCCTTGGCCCCATTAAAAAGCTGAGGACTCAGCAAACATCTGCGTTGAAATCAGGAGTGATGGGTGCATCCAGAATGTCACAGCTGAGTTCTGCTCACCTGGAGCTGTAGCCACTGCAGCCCTATACAAGGGAAACCATTGAATGATTTGAGAATTGCTAAAGACTGAGCGTGAATTATCCTGAGAGTGAGGAACTCCTTGGGCCTACATTGTGGGGGTTAGGGAGCCATAATTTCCTGCCTTTTACTTCCAGAGTTCCGGGACCTCTTTTCCAGGGCTACTCATGGCTCTAGGGGTAGAAGAGTAAGCACAGTGAATAGTCCAAAGTGCTCTCCATAACTTAGGGATACCACTTGTCTCCCCCTGGTATCCTGCTTAGCCGGGAAACTCTGTCTATCAAGACAGTAAGTGAAGCAACCACAGTGCTTACTGTGCATGTTTTTAGCCTCTCATGAATCATTCTCCTTCAATGCCTGAGGTCCAGTGCCTTAAAAGCTATTAGTCCACCTGTTTGTCTCGTTTGTACGTTGTTTTAGATTAAGGGTGAATCTGGTTCTTGTCATTACCTCTTGCTCACATGCAGATGTCCTGAATTTACATTTGAAGAGGAACTCAAGAATTTCCTTCGATTGTGATTTTAAATGTATAGGTACCAGCAATCTATAGAAGAATTTGTGCTAATAAAAAAAAAACAATGTTTAAAATTTGCTGTATATTTCTAGTTATACATGTGTCAGTGGTAAGTTATTGGTTACATTTCTTTTACAGATTTTAAAATATTGTTTGTTTATTAACATCTTCAACAATACTTAGTTCCATAAAGGCTGGAATTATGAATACGAGGATGATTTTAAAAAAACCTGGAATTAGTTTTTGGAGAGCAATCCCCTGGTAGTACAGGTTTCTCCTGTTAGGTAAATGTTTTAGGAACCCATCGGTGTCAGTGTACCCACTAGCATTGTTGTGAGACGCTGCGTTCGGCTTTTTTCTTTTTTGAGATTCTTTCAACGCAGGCCCATTTCATGATGGGTGATTTACAATTGCACTTGCCCACACCATGCTGAGTATTTTTTTTTTTTGAGTTGGAGTCTCACTCTGTCACCCAGACTGGAGTGCAGTGGCCGCTCCCGGCCACCGCAGCCTCGACCTGCTGGGCCCTGGCAATCCTTCCGCCTCAGCCTTCCAGGTAGCTGGAACTACAGGGCGCGCTACCATGCCTGGCTAATTCTTGATTTATTGTAGAGATGAGGTCTCGCCAAGTTGCCCAGGCGGGTCTCGAACCCGCGGGCTAAGGCAATCCACTCACCTCAGCCTCCCCAAGCGCGGGATTACAGGCTGAGCCACCCAGCCCGGCTCCATGCTGAGTATTTAGCAGTTTTTGACCAAAACCAGCATGACATCCCCCCCCGACCCGTGTCCCACCTTTCCTATTCACCTGATCTTGCTCCAAGCAACTTTAGATTGATTAAAAAGTCCTCAAAGGGAAACATTTTGCCAAAGTAGAAGTGGGTGGAAAAAAGGGCAGAAGTACTAAGAAGTGTCAAAATGGATGTATTCAAAAATTGTTTTAAGTAGTGGAAAAAGCAACTCAATAGGTGTATGGTGTCATATGGAGAGGATATCGTGACTGATGTTTAAACAGGTAAGAATAAATACGCAATTTTTGTAAATAAATTCTGGTTTTTGGGGGGTCCCCCTTCACACCCCTGAAAATGTTAAGATGTTAAAGAAGTTTAGCTAAACCAGGTGAGTCCACCTAACCTTTTAAACCATGGTTGTCTTCTCTTTATAAACTCCTTTGAACTCTGATATCATTTAGTGTATGTAATTTACTTAATAGTTACAATATTATATTGAGATTAACTGATTGTCAGTTTCTCCAATAGACTATACACTCATCAAGGGTAGTATTCATATTTTATTCACCTTTTAACCCCTGGTATCTAACCCAATGCCCTCCATATAAGCCCTTTTTGCATGTTTATTAACTAAACTGAATTATTCTGGGTACTGAGTGAATATATTAGGTTAGTATACTCCTTTTAAAAGTGTATATTTCACTTTTTGCACAAATAATTAAAATCTGCTTCAAAAAGTATCTATTCTATTATTCAAAATTATTGAAATTTGTCCCAAATATAAATCTTTAGTTTTATTCTTCGACATTAAAACTCTTCTTGTCTGTGGTTCTCGTCTTCTCTTTTGGTTTCTAATTGGTATTCACTTGATTTATAAATCCCCTTGGCATTATTCTTCTTATAAAGGCACTTTGTCTATCTAAATTAAATCTTATTCACTTGATTTTCTTTTACATCTTAAACTCTCAAGATCCATCTGCAATTTCTCTGTTTTTAACTTTCTAGTCTTGAGTATGTAATCTTCTCATTTGCAATCATCTCTAGGGTTTACTCAAGTTATTTTTATTCTCTTCTTTTAAAGTTAACATATCAGAAGGATATTGACCATAGGATTAGTTACCTTTTGAAATCTCCCCTTAATTTTTGGGTTATTCTTGGCTGTTATCATCAGTATTCACTATTTTCAACCCTGAAACATCATTAATATGCTTTATAGCTCTAGGAAGTGAAAAGCTTCTTGCGTGTTTGTATCTCAGAAACAAAATGAATACTTCAGTCGATGTCTGACTGGATCTAGGATACAATGTGATGACCTGCCATCCACAGAAGCACAATCTTAAGCCTTTGAGAAACTTTGAACTTACCATGACCACTGAGTGACTAAATTTAAAGACAAAATTCATAGTGTCTGTTAGAACCCATTGTTCTTTTTGAGCAAGATACAACTTTCTTGAACTCCTCAAAGGGCAGTTATCATTTCTGAGTCATTTTTAAAAACCACTTCAAATATATCTTAATACTAGTTTTGTAGGCCCTTGTTTATCATGAATTATTAAATTTGATCATGAGTGATGCCTCTTACTCCTTAGAACCAAGAGGTATTTAAACTCTGCAGGGAATATCAAATCCCATGTAACATTCTTGCTGAAGAGATCATAACTTTTAAACCAAATACATAATTCATTTATAGTGCTAAATTTAAGTACATTAAAATAGTAAAATTAAAATTATACAATAATTATGCATACCATTTTTAAGATGGGAATGATAGTTACATAGGGCTAATAATGCTTCCCTGTTACTACAAGAATTCCCCTGTTGTTTGGAAATTATGAGACTCTGGTGCAGACTCAAGTTGTATATCTTTTTTTTCTATGTTGTAATAGAGTCTGAAACAGAGCAAAAGAAGTCTGTTAGTAAATACAGCATGTTTATGGGTGAGAGAAAGCAAATGGCTCTTGTAAGGCCTCAATGGGGCAATATGTTTGAAACTATTCACAAAATTGCAAATAATAAGCAAATGTAAAGAATTATTAGAAGTCATGTCCACTCTTGGTTCCCAACCCAAGCTTTCAATGGAGAAAAGTAATCTAGGCTCTTCTTTTTTTTGAGGGCAACTCAGCAAATTAAAATGTTGTTAATGGTATATTAATGTAGTAATGCATCTGTCTGGGGATGGGGGAGCACACCTCACCAACAAGGGTACCTGCACAACACATATTTGTATACCTAACCCCTAACTGTACCTCACAATTTTAAAATAAAAAATATTAATAAAAAAATTAAAAAATGTAGTAATGCAATGATAAGGTATTAAGTACTAGTGAAAAAGATATATACCAATAAGGAACTTGTTTGCATATATGCATGTATTAATATTTTAATTACAGGATCGATTCAGTTCAACAGATATTTATTGAGTAGTGTCCAGAGCTGTGCTTGACATTGTGATTTAATTATAAAAATATATGGTTTCTATATTTGTGGAGATGACAGTCTGCTGAGGATAGGCAGATAATGATGGTTGTAAGTAGATAATATGTGATAGCATGGCTTTCTCATTTAATAGATTCACTCATGAATCACAAAATAATTATTGAGCAACTAACAAAATGCCAGTTTTTCTAGTAGGGCTCTATAGCGATATAATGTTAAACAAAAAAGTCTCTGACCTTAGAGAACTTAATGTGCAAGGCATTCATGTAAGAGTTTCAGGAAGTTTTAGAGTTTCAGGAAGCCATTTATGGATATTAGGCAGTTACATGTCATGATCCAATTTTTATTTAGCATGTCTCCCAACGGAGGTGATATGAAGGGCACGGTACAAAAACATAGCTATCACCTTGGTTCATAAGAGTGATTGTATTGGTCAGGATTCTCCTGAGGAAAAGAATCATAAGAAATGAATCATGCATTTATGGAGGTTGAGTGGTCCCATGATTTGTTATCTGCAAGCTGCAGAACCAGGAAAGCTAGTAATTGAATTCAGTGCGAGTCCAAAGGCCTGAGATCTGGAAATATTGATCTCCAAAGACAGGAGAAAGAAGAGAGAAAAAGAAAGGAAACAAAAAAACAAATGCAACATATAGGAAACAGGTACAAATATATTAGTAAAATGGTATCATTAGTCACTTCAAATGTGGATGATCTAAAAATATACCAGTTACAAGACATAGATAGCCAGAGTGGATTAAAAATAGAAAAAGAAGGGGGAGATGAGGGCAGGGAGGAGGAAAAAATTAGGAAAAGAAACAACAACAACAACAACAAAAACAAAACCCAATTGACTCTAAATTAAAAGCCTCAGGTTAAACACAAAGGGAAGGAAAAAATGATCATGTCGTACTAATCCAAAAGAAGATGGAATAACTATATTAACTGCAGGAAATGCATACCTTAGAACACAGATGATCAGGGGTAATGAAGGAGATTACATAGTGATAAAGGTGTCAATTTGCCAAGATATAATAACAATCTTAAATTTTTATGTACCTAACAAGAACTGCAAAGAGAGGTAGACAAATTCACTACTGTAGTTGGAAAATTAAACTCCCGTCTTTCTAATTCATAGATCAAACAAGTTGAAGATTAAGAAGAATTTAGGTCACCTGAACTGACTTATCAATCAGTCAGTGTCACTGGAATTTATACAAGACTTCACCTCCCCAAAATAGAAGAAAGCACGTTCTCCTCAAGACTACATGGAACATTCACCAAAATAGACAACATTCTGGGCCATCACACTTTTTACCAAAGTTAATAGAATGGAAAGATTGTATAAAGCATATTCTCAGACTACAATGGAACTAAACTATAAATTAGTAACAGCAAGATAGTGGAAAATCCTAAGTATCCAGAATTTTTGAAAGCATATATCTAAATAACCCCATGGATCAAAGAAGTAGTGTCAAGAGAAACTTAAAAATATTTTAAACCTAAAAAAAGTATCAAAATTTGTGAAAAGTCTCAGCAGTTATACTTAGTGGAAAATTCATGGTTTTAGATATTTATAGAAAAATGAAAAAGAAAGATTAAAAAATCAAAAACCTTAGCCTTCACCCAATAAATTTAGAGAAAAAAGAGCAATTTAGGTTTAATGCAAGGAGAAGAAAAGATATAGAAAAGTAGAGCAAAGATCAATGAAGTTGAAAACAGAAAAGTAATGGAGAAGATCTGTGAAAAGTAATAAGATCCGTGAAAGGAGTTTTAAAAACCTTGATTAACCTCTACCTGGGCTAAGCAAGAAAATAAGCCAATACTGCCTACAAACATAGATGCAGAAATGTTCAGTAAAATACTACCAATTTGAATCTAATAATGGATTGAAACAATTGTAAACTATGACCAAGTGAAATTTATTTCATTGATATAAGATTGGCTCAACACTTGAAAATCAAGTAATCTATAATACTAACAGGCTAAAAAAGAAAAATTATATCAGTTACTATTATATCAGTAACTATATCAGTTGCTCCTGAAAAAGCCTTGGAAAAAATTCAAAGTCATGTTAAAACACATTCATGATTTAAAAAAAAAAACAAACTTTCAGCAAAATACAAATACACTGGAATTATCTTGGCCTGAAAAAGACATCTACAATAACCTAGAGCTAACATTATACTTAATAGTGAGCTGCTTTTTCCCAAAAACAGAGCAAATAAGCAAGATTGTCTTTTTTCATCACTCCTAAAGCACATTGTACTGGAAGTCCAAGGTAGTGCAATAAGACAAGAAAAGGCAATATAAATATATATAAAATGGAAAGGAAGAAATATAATTGTCTTTACTCAAATGACATAATTTTCTATGTGCGAAAGTCCAAAATATTCTTGCAACTAATGAGCAAGTATAGCAAAGTGGCAGAATAAAAAGTCAGCATACATTGTCCATTGGTTTCTTATATATCATCAATGAATAATTTGAATTAAAATTTTTTAAAATGCCACTTACAATAGCAGCAAGTAATGAAACATTTTGGTATAAATCTAACAAAATATGTGCAGGATCTCATACAGAAAACTACACTACACTGATGAAGGAAGTAAAGACAATCTTAAGAAATGGTAGTCCATGTCCATGATACTCAGTAGTGTTAATATGTCAATTCTTTCCTGTGTGATCTACACACTCAATACAGTTCCAGTAAAAACATTCCTAGCAAGCTATTTACGGATATCAACAAACTGACTCAAATTTTTACTAGAGGGTAGAAGACTAAGCATAGCCAATGCAATCTGAAGAAAAATAAAGTTGGAGAGCTCGCACTACCCAAAGACTTACTATAAAGGTACATTAATCAACACTGTGTGCTAAGTGAAATAATAGACACGTGAATCAATGGAACAAAATAGAGAACCCATAAATAGACTTGTACAAATGTAGCCAACTGATCTTTGAAAAAGGGGTAAAGAAAATCTTTCACTGGAGAAAGAATAACATTTTTAGCAAATGGTACTGGAATATTTCTATCCCCCCTACTTAAATAAAAAGACGTAGAAACAAAATTTACACTTTTCAAAACTTTCCAAATAGATCATAAACTTAAGTGCACAATGCAAAATTATAAATTTCCAGAAGAAAACACAGAATTAAATCTGTGTGCTCTTGTGTTTGGCAATGAGTTTTTGTATACAACACAAAAGGCACAACACATGAAGAAAAATTGGTTACTTGATCTTTGCTAATATAAAAATCTGCATTGCAAAAAACACTAATAGAATGAAAAAAACAAGTCATAGATTGGGAGAAAACATTTGCAAAACTCTTATCTGATGAATGATCTGCATCTGAAATATACAAAGAACTCCAAAAATAAGAAAACAAACAACCCAATTTAAAAACTAAGCAAACGATCTGAACAAGCAGCTCACCAAATAAGATATACACATGAAAGGTAAACATATGAAGTGATGCTCAATATCAACTTTCATTAGAGAAATGCAGCAATGAAACACCATTACACACCTGCTAGAATGGCTTATTGACAATACCAATTGTTGGCAAGGATACAGAACAACAAAAAATTGCATTTGTTGTTGGTGGAAATGAAAAAGATGACAGCAATATTGGAAGAGAGTTTGGCAATTTGTAGCAAAGCTAAACAATGTCATAACATACAATTCAGTAATCCTGCTCCCAGGTATTTACCCAACTGATGTGAAAACTTATGTCCACACAAAAATATGCATGTGAATGTTTATAAACAGCTTCATTTATAATTGCCAAAAACTGGAAGTATCCAAGATGCCTTTAATATGTGAATGGATAAGCAAACTGAAATACATCTACACAATAGAATACTAATCATTGATAAAAGGAAGTGAGCTAAAAACCCATACCAAAAAATGTGGGTAAATAGTAAATGCATATTACTAAACGAGAGAAGCTGGTCTAAAGAGGTCATGTGATCCCATGTATATAATACTCTGAAAAAGGCAAAACTATAGAGATGGTAAACACATCAATGGTTACCAGATCTTCAGAAGAAGTGGGTTGAATGCATGATGCACTGAGAATATTTGAGGATGGGATGGGGACACTATTTTGTGTGATACTGTCAAGACCAATATATGTATTTGCCAAAACTCCTAAAACTTTACAACAAAAAAGTGAACTTTAACATATGCCAAGTAAAAATTATGTAGGTCGGGGATTTCAGGATAAAATGCAAAACGTCACAAAAGGTTCCAACTGGTTTAGAAACATATAAAACAATCACACTACTTTGGGAGAGTCAGACTGTGACCTAAATAATACCAGAAGTAAGTGGTATCTGGAAAACTAACAGCAAAAAGAACCACACAGAAGAATTGCTCTTTAGTTGATAAAGTTCTTTTACCAAGGGGTATGGGTTAACATTCTGAAACCACAATAATGTATATGCATGGTACAATTGAATGACTAAGAATAGGGATGATGGGTAGTGAAAGCCAAGCTTCTTATTGTTGAAGCAGGAGGTTAGAAATAAGAAAGGGAAGAAAACTAGAATAATCCATGTGATGACGGATTAAATTTGTAGACATTGGTATGGACCTATGTTTACATTAATATAAGAACAGATAGTTGCATATAGAAAAATTTGTATAAGAGATAATGTGTATATACATAGGTTAGACTACATACATATATTTTCTTGTTTTATTGGCTTAGACCCTCAGAGATCATAGAGGCAGTTACCCAATAGTAACAAGCATACCTAGTGCCTAAATCCTGGTTTCTAACTCTACTCTAAAATAAAAAACCAGGTTTTGAAGAAATGGCTAACTCTAGCTAGGACTGGGGCATGAAATACACAATACTAATGTAAGATAATGATAGAGGAGACCTGCTTGGGGTATATAGGTGCTCTGTATTGTCTTCATAAGTTCTCTGTAAATCTAAAATTACTCTAAAAATTTAAAAACTCTATTAAAAATTAAAAATAAAATTAGAAAAAATGCAGCAAGAATCAGGCATACTTAGTGGAACAAAAGTCTAAAAGAAATAGATTAGGATGAAATAGAGTCAAAATGAAATTGACAGCCTTGTACAAGAAGAAAAACCATCTTATAGAAATAGGAGGTAATGGGAAAAGAAGTGTTGATGGTTGGATTAATTGAGTTCATATTCTATAGCAAATATATTACTGATGAAATATGCAAATAAACCTCCAAGATAAAAAAGATGAATATTACATGGAAGACTAGAGTGCAGTCTTGTTTTGAAATTATCAGAGTCGAAGAAAGTTGACTATTAAGGTAATATTTGAATATTAAGTTTAATATTAGGGAAAACATAACGGTATGGTTGGTTGGCATTGTGCAGTGAATTGAGATTAGAGATCATTAATATGTGACTTCATCTACTGAGTTTTGTGCTTTAATCTAGGGGTGCTTAACTCTACAACTGTAAGAATAAACTGTAAGAGTAAAACATTGTAGAATTAAACTAGAGAGCAAATGCGCCATGCAGATGTTTGGTAAAGCATGGTCACAAGGCAGTGACAGATGTTGATGAGATGTGTACAAGTGATCAACCATGGGGTCTGAGTTTGGTGAATAAAAAAAAATTATAGAATTAAGGAATGATAGGCTTAGGAGCAATGGAAAGATAGCGAAACTAATAGGTAAAATTCCAGTGTAGTACAAGTAAGATGTGAAAAGGCAGAAATTAGGGACATGAGAAAGAGCTTTTCTCCTATTAAAAATAATAGAATTGTTCTATGCCAGATTTTTTTTTTTTAAGAACAGAATTTTTCCTGTGCTCACCTGGCTTTAGGAATATGTGGAGAATTAGTGATATGACTTGAGCAATGAATTTTCTAACTCAATATTCTTTGAACACTCCTTATCAGAAGCAGCATCATCTGGCAGTTTCATTATTCTGGGTTTCCCACTGGGTCCTTAGAGTTAAATAAGTGCTGATCTAAACTTCACTTCCTCATTTCTTAAATAGAGACAACAGTAATAGACACTTCATTGGATTATCATGAGGATTCCATGAGATAATGCATGGAAGAGTACATGGAAAGCATTTGGTAAATGTTAGTTGTGATGAGTATGACAGTGATGATGATGATCAAGATAATTTCATGGCTCGGTCTTTCAAATATTCTGTTTTCAATGAGATGTACAGTCAGTGGAAAGAAGCTTTCAGCTTTACACGGAGTCTACATTTGATCATTCTCTATGCATTCACTTTCTTTCCTTAGCAAATGTAAAACCCAGCTCAACTGCAAGGATCACCCAGGATTCTTTCCGTTATAATTTCTGTTATTTTCCAACTCTCCTCCGCTTCACCCAGTAGGTATCCCGTGTCCCCAACAACTTTTGAATCCTATCTATTTTTCTTAGTTGATTTACTCAGCTTATTGTCCTAGACCCGTTTACTTTAATAACATGCTATCCATGTTCTTCAGGGACCAATTTCTACTTCTACTATGTTGGGGTCTTTATAGACTTTTATTTTCCCAATTTTCTTCATAGTTAGTATTGTTATAAACAAGAAAATGAAAGTTCTCAAATAACAATGTGTCAGAGCAACACAGCTAGTTGGTATGTGAAGAGCTGAGATTTGGAATCAAGCCCAGGGCTTTTTCTACAAGGCTATATTGTCACCCACCCATACAATTAGAAAGGATTTCTTGTACTAACATATTAATGCTAAACACATTAATGGCTTTCCTTTTTATTATTTAAATAGTTTTACATTGTCTTATCTCTCTTGTAAATTATCTCTTTGTGGCAAAGTTTATTTTTCTGCAATAATTCTGCTTTTCCACTAAGTTGTGCCAAAGTCATCAACACTGTTTCTGATGCTAGAACTGTTTCCAGCATTTATCACACTTTGACTCTGAAATGACATTTCTTCTTGAAACATAATTTTTGCTAAATTTGCTTCACATCAGAATATCCTAATAATAATCTCTTAATTTTACTGCAACCATTCTGGCTTCTTCGAAAGTCTCTATTCTTCTGCTCATATTTTAAATGCAAATCTTTCTAGATTACATATCTTAGGCCATTTTTTTCTTATACTATATACTTTCCCTAGGAGGTCACATTCAATCATAACAATTCAACCATTTTCCATATTTTGGTAATTTCCAATGATAAACCTTTCGATCCATATCTTATACATTATGCTGCACATTGGATATCTCCATTTGGATGGTCTACGAGTATTAGATTAATATACACAAAATTGACTTCTCAACTCTCCTTCCTACATATCCCTACAAAGGCATTGTTTTCTTTTCAGTAAATAGCACTACTTTTTACTCAGTTAGAAATCTAGTTATCGTCCTTGCAACTTTTTTCTTTTATTGACACATTTCCCTTATTCTGCTCATTCCAGCTTCTAAACATGTAGAGCATATATTCATCCCTACCCATCCAAATAACTAAAAACTGCTCTGTGACTAGTTTCCCCATCTTCAATCCTGTCTATCTTCTATTCATTGATAGACTGTTGACTAGACATTAGAAATGGAAGCATTCCCAAGTGTGGGCTAATGTTTTCACTTTTTTGATAGCTACCAACTATACCATGAAGTGGTGCTCGTTTTTGTTTACATGATGTGAGAACTCCATGATAACGAAAAGACTGTATTTTATTCATAATTTTGTTTCTATGCAACATAGTACAGTGCACTGAACACTCAACAAAAGTTGATTTGCTAAATAAATGAGTGTATTGAATCATTTCATAGAAATTAGTGTAATATAAAGTTTTCTGTTCCTACTTCTGAAAAAGGCTCGATAAATTTTTTAGGAAGGTAGAGTGTCAGAATCAAAACACTCTCTGATGTAAAGATTTGTGGGTGTGTATTTACCAAATAGAAAAATGAATGCAGTCTTTAGAAAAATTAGTATATTGATGCATTAGACTTGGTAATGAGATTGGAGTCATCATTTGTACCACAATGGGTAGTAATCTGGGAAAATATATGATTACATTAATTCATTCAGTATTTATTTGCTCTATATGGTAGGTATTGTATTTGAGTCTTCTATTTGCTAGGTTTTGCCCTCCAAGGATTCATAGTCTTGTCAAAGATGCATAATAATGCAATAATTTCATTTCAATTTATTATAGAGTTTATTAAGATACTTGAAACTAATGATTTGACTTTTTGTGATCATTCATTAATTCGCTCAAGGTAATCCAAAGTGATTTTTAATGTAAGTATATTTAAATTATACATATAAGTAATTTGAAAAATTGGTACCTTCAAAGAACTTATAGTCAAAAACAAATATAAGTAGCTATTTTACACTGCGTTGGGTGCTACAACAGAACTATGATAGAAAATAAGCTTGATTGGTCAAAGAAGGTCTCTCTGAGAAGATGACTGGGGGAAACTTTCAAGAACTAGTAGGGCCTGGATAAATGTAAGGGAAGAGGATATGTGTGTAGGAAGAGGTAATAGCAGACACAATGGCATAAAAGAGAAAGCAAAGAGAACATCTTTGAAAACTATCCTCCGATGCTTAGAGAATGACTGAAACAGATGGGACGAGTAGGAAGGGAAGAAGCCTGGGCAGAGTTGGGTCTGGCTGATTCTTGAGTGCTATGGTAGTTATCAGTCCTTCCCCACAGTAACTTAGTAATAAAAATTCATGGCATTGGTGTAATTTGGTATCAAAGAGCTAATTATTGACTCTCATCATTATGTATTAGAGTCATAGCTGATCACAAGTTCCAGGGAGAAGCATAAAGTCATCAAAAGCAGTCAGCTGGATCTGGCAAAATGAAAGTGATTGTTGTAATATTTTTGGATTCAGTTCAGAGTTTAAATCTTTTACATCTGTGCCTCCAACCGATTCATTTTAGAATTGGTTCTGAGAACAAACTGACTGGCTTGTAGAATTTTCATAGTTCAAGGACTTGTTGCTAAAGTGGAAACAAGTCAAGTTTGAAGAGTGACCTATTGCATTTAGTGTGTTGATAACTTCCTCTAACTACAAATAATATAGGAAAAAAGAGCAGCTAAATGTTTCCTGCCTGCAAGAAAGTATCTGTAAGTAAAACAGTCATCATTTCCTTTGAATATCAATAAATTAGGATTTGCACTATATTTGTTTTACATAGACCGAAACTCCTGGTGTTTGTATATTCAGGGATCCCACGTTCATTTGTTGGTAGGTTATTTTTATTATCATTTTGCACAATGGGAAAGTAAATAAAGTTAAATTCCGAAATTCTGGATTTAGAATATAAGACCAAAAGATTTTGTGTAATACACACTCCTGACGTAATTTCTATATCACCTTTTCATTTTCAATACAAGTTAAGCGCAATATTTTTAATGGCATTAATTGATGTATGAGGACCCAAATTCAAGGTTGTGCTACATGAACTTAAGGCTTATTTGATTTAGTTTATTTCAATTTATTTGCCAATTTCAGCACTCTGGGGGCAGGGCAATTTGGAGGCTAAATTTTATAGGAGGATTTCGCCTTTCCTCTCAGTAACTCTCTCCATTGGCAGCACGTTCCTTGAGGGTCCTCTCTTCTGAGATGTGCCCAATGAGTCCCTGACAGATGCCCCTTGGATAAGAAGAGCCGCCATAGGAGCTGCCCTTGAACTTTGCCCTGCCTGCAGAGTGTACCCTGGTACCAACCACACACCACTTACATTTTTCCTGGAGTGTCACAGGTTATCAGCAAATCTGCATTCATCTGTGAACAAAAACAGTTTTCCTTAATATGTCCAGGGATAAACACTGAGACAGCTTTGTAGAAGAGTCATCCTACCAAGTGCAGTAAACTAAAATGCAAAGGCATTTTCACTGAAATACTTCCTTCTTCTCTTATAGTATCAACACGTGATGTTAAAAAGTGCCCCTGGGTGGAAATTGAGAAGATATTTAAAAGCTGGAAGTGTTTTTGGCATCTTCAAGTCATTCTGTTTTCGTGTTGCCCATTGCCCACCCTATTTATGTGAACACAATTAACGAGCCAACAACCAGTCAGTCTTCCTTCATCTTTCTTCTCAAATTCTTTAGAACTCTTTTCTGCTCAAATAGCCTTTCAGTCAACATTTGTGTAATGAAAATGTTTTTCTCTTAAAGGAAATATAGTTCCCTCCTAAATTTGTGTGGAGTCACAACTAGCACTTAATTTTTGCTCATTCTGGATTACTGGGCTCTTAATCAATAATTCCGGACCCAGGCCCCCTCCGCTCTATGGCTTTCAAAGCCCATGTGCTCATCTGCATCAGTGGCTGAAGGGGAAAGCACCTGGAGATTTAGGAAAGTTTTTGTAGAACTAGAAGCACATCTGCTCATATTTCACCACTGGAAATAAGTCAGAACTCATTTGTCTAGCCATAGTAGCTATAAGCGAGGCGGGGCGGGGTAGTCCAGCTTGTGCCAAAGAGAAAGGACAACAGAGACTGACGAATGTTTAGCCCATCTCTGCCATGCCTCACAGGTTTTCCACAGGCAGCTAGGTGGGCTTGAGCTGAAGAGCAGGTCTCAGGGGGATCTGGTCAAGACACATGGTCTCTCAGCACTGCTGGCAGCTCTTGGTGTCACCTCCTTTGGCGGTAGTAAGAGTACACCTCAAAAAAGGGTTATGCTTTTTGGAAATATTTGCTTACACTGAAGTGAACCACTATCTTCTTTGGGCTAGAAATAGCTAAGATAGAAGCATAGACAGTGCCTCCAAGCCCAGTTGATAGAATGTTCAACTATTTTATTTGCAGTAGGTAGCAGTCATGTGTCAATTAATTTATCATTGTCTGAATAACTCTAGATGAAAAAAGTAAAAGTAAGAAGAGTAACGTTTAAGTATTCACTGTACAGGGGGAATTTTCCAAGTGCTTTGCGTGCGACTTTATTTAACTCTCACAACAATCTTATACTTTGGTGCTGTCTTTACTTTGTAGAGATTGCAGCTGATCTTAGAAGCTTTAAATAAATCACTTAAGGTTATGTTGATAGCAAATAGAAAGGGCAAGATTTTAATCCAGATTGTTCTGATTTCTAAGTTTACTGTTTCACTAACTGCATCACTTCTCGTATCATACTGTCTCAATCACTAAAGATCTGTGAATGACACAATTTGACATCCACCTTTCACAGAGTAGACACTTGACGTATATCTACAAAGAAATGCCTGAGGTGGGTGACTTCTTTCAGAATACATTTTTTTGTTGGTCAAATTTGCGAAATATTTTATGGTCTTGTTGAATACTGGGAAGCTATTCTATGCACATCAATACTCTTATCTCCTGTCTTCTTTCTCTTCTTTGTTAGTTTCATTTGTAAATAGACACTCCAAAATTTTAATCTTTGCCCAATAATGGTTTGGGCTGAATCACTCTTGTTTATTTAGTCATTTCTTTTAAAAAATGTGTTTTTTAAACAACCTCGCTATGGGTAGGCATTTTTCTTGGTGCTAGGAATCAAGTAGGGGATATAATAATGATTGTGGTTTGATTATTCATCCATGAGTGAATCTCTGATTTTTGAAGAAAATATGCTCAAGTACTCAAAGAAGAAAGAATTATGTGCCCTTTCAGTACAACACAGTAACTAAAGTATTGATTTTGCAGCTTGTTAATACTGCAAGAGAATGAATTGTCTAGGAATGCACATTAATAGCTGGACCATTGGGGGCATTTACATGAAAGTCTGATTTATCCTATGCCCAAGGTGTGTTGGGTGTTTTTCGTTTTTTTCGCTTCCTCCCTTTTATTTTTGGATTTACTCTTTGCTCACATTCAATCACACAATTTCCCTAACATCAGGGGATATTTTTGGTCACGACAATTCTCTTCTTCACAAGATCTCATTACCTAAGAACTCCAGTCAAGGTTTCTTGTCCTCAGAACTCTGGTTCTCCCTTGTCTTCTCTCTCTTGTACCAATACATGGCTCTCCGCATGTTTTGCATTTAAAGAGGCCACATTGCAGAGCTGATTGAACAGAAGTTTATGGTGCTAGCTCCAACTTTGCTGATTAATTGTATGAAATTTGGCTGCTTGACCTCTTCGGACCTCATTTTCAGAGCAAATTTTAAAAGTCAGCAACTTCATTCTTCATTCTGGATTGTTCCTCTTAGAAACTTTGACTAGCTTTGCTCTGATTTTTATAAAAATTTAAATATATGGATATAAACATGAAAACTCACCAAAACATAAGAACTTAAGTGTATTTATCAGTTTCAGTGGGAAAGAATGCCACGATGAAACAGTCACTATGTAGGGAATTGGGAAATTGCATCATTCGCTTTGGTGAAGTCTTGGGATGTATCATTCAACTTCTCTGGCTCAATTTTCATCTCTTTTGAATAGTGAGCAAACTGGAGGTCCCCCAAATCTTCAGCATTTAGATGCTTTGAGATCAATATCAATTAAAATTGTTGAAATTGGCATAC
>CAUYQG010075299.1:0-22100 GCA_963574415.1 Tarsius wallacei | reverse complement strand
AGTGCAGTGGCCGCTCCTGGCCACCACAGCCTCGACCTGCTGGGCTCTGGCGATCCTTTTGCCTCAGCCTTCCAAGTAGCTGGAACTACAGGCGCATGCTACCACGCCCGGCTAATGTTTTGATTTATTGTAGAGATGAGGTCTCACCAAGTTGCCCAGGCGGGTCTCGAATCCGCGGGCTCAGGCAATCCACTCACCTCAGCCTCCCAAGGCGCGGGATTACAGGCTGAGCCACCGAGCCCAGCTAAAAAACCACTTTTTTTAATGTGAAAAAATTCCACATATTTCTAAAACTATTGTCATACTTTTCAAACCCTCCAATAGATGCCTTTGTCAGTTTTCTTTTACTCATAAATGTAGTTCACACTGTACCCTGTGCTGTAGTGTCAAAATCTAGTTCTCAGGTATCTCTAGGAATCTTCAACAGATGGCAGACATACTCAGGTTACAGTGGCCTGCATGACATCCCTTTCTCCCTGAAAGGTTCCAAAGAAAGAAGGGAAATTATATAATTCCAGAGGTCAGGGAAGTTTCTCTTTTCCTCCCATTGCGTTCCTAGCTCATACAAAAAAAGTTTGAGTATTGTTGAAAATATGGAATGTAAACATGTGTACATATGTATATACAGTCAGTTTTATAATGAGAGATGATTGTTTCACCATTCCTGGGGAAGTATTTGAGGTAATTGAGAAGCTCCGCAAGTTAAACAGAAACTCTTGACACTGTCACCTAAAATAATCAAAAGGCTCAGGATCCAGTTAAAAGAGTTTATCCAAGTGCAAAGCGTGAGGGCTGCTGTCCAGGGGGCAAAGCTACACTAAAGAATGGTGATGTGTCCCTATGTGGGGAAAAATGAGGATCGTTTATATAGGCAAAACTGACACGCTGAACAGATTTTACGTTTTCCGTACAAAGCCTAACATACAGATTTGTATGGCTACTTCTAGGGATTATTTGACATTCTTTTGTAAAGAGGTAACAGTCACAGGGGTCTGTATTTCCATTCATTTAGTCTAAGTTTGAATAAAGAATAGGGAGTCTGGCTAATGTATAACATCTCAACACAGAAGTCAGAAAGAGGAAGAACAATCATGTTCCATGAGTCAGTTTTCAGGGCTTAACTTTTCCCTTTGGCATAATAAATTTGGAAGTTCCTGGAATTTTACTTTCTTTTTATATTGCCTGTGTGTAAGTCAACTCATGTTGTTAAATATGTGTGTGTATGCATATATAGATATCTGTTTGTTTTTTTTAACAGACGAAACTTCACAAAAGATGTCTAAGGTAAGATCACACTTCATGTGTCTGCGGTGTAAGGAGAAACTGCTTTATGTTTCAGACTGTTTACAGTCAAAATTTATGATTTATTATTTTTATTACAACTCATCTGTTTGATTCATTAAAACAAAAAGTTCTGATTTAATTGTCATCCTAAAAGCTTTTTAAGCTTTCTGTTTTTTCAGGCTTCTATTTTCTTTATCAACAGACCTTTTCACCTCCTTAAACCAGTCAAATAATTTAAAATTCTGATAATTTATTATGATGAAATTGATGGGGCTCTTTGACTCGATAAATTGGTTTAGATCAGTTCTTGCAAATTAGCCCTAAGATAAATTAATTCTAAAGAACATATACTGAGAAAAGCAAAACCTGTAGTTAAAATTGCAAGATTATTATTTCTCTTTGTCTTTTATTTTCGAGTGATGGGTGTTCATTACTATCCAGTACAAAAGCATCAAACCAATTTTTGCTTTTTATATAAATATTAGTGTGAAACACAAATAAGCAAGAAAAAATAGCTGTTATTCTACCACTAAGAAATAACCACTGTTATGTATATTCTTTTTACACCTCTGTGTGCATGTGAACATACATTTACAAAATGTAATCCTGAAGAAACACAATTTTATGTCTTCCTTTTTCCAGTTAAATCCATTGATATATTTTATAAATTTTCTGATTTTTCAGTATGCCACTGCCTAGATTCTTTTACTTTTGTTATTCTTTTTAATTTTTTGCTTTTTTTAAAAAATTTTATTCTACTTTTGCTATTTATCACATCTCTGCCTTTTCTCTTGTCAGATATCCTTCTGTCAGGGAGTATTGATGCTTCAGTGTAGTCAGCTGTGATTATCACATTCTTGGTCTTTTCTTTCTTGGTCTTTGAAGCTAGGTACTCAGTATCCCACCCTTAATTGGCCTGCCTCACCTTTGGTGAAGCTCTGTTCCATAGAGCTAGGAGAATAGCAAGAGAGATGTCTTTTTCATGGATACTTTTCAGAAATGCATCACACCTGATATCTGGATGAAGCTGTTCTTTAGCCAGGAGTGTTGAATGAAATCACTGGCACTACTTTGTAAGCTTGATTGATTTTCCTGGAACTCCATAGACAGTTTCTCAAATCAAAATTTGCAATTGCACTAAGATGAATTAAGCATGTGTCTTTTATGTATTGCTAAATTGCTGAAAAGAATACTGATTAACAAAATGTTAATTTTAGGTCAGCCTATATAACTAAGGAATTATACTAGATTAGTTTTTCTTTTAATGATTTTAAGTGGATCATTTGTGGGAACTACTGATACGTATAATACATTTGTCACAAGTGTAACTGATTATATCTTAAAAGCAACTGCTAAGGTGTTTATTAGCTCTTTCTTTTTTAAAATCTCATTTAGCAACAACCAACTCAGTTTATAAATCCAGAGACTCCTGGCTATGTTGGATTTGCAAATCTTCCTAATCAAGTTCACCGAAAATCAGTGAAAAAAGGTTTTGAGTTCACACTGATGGTGGTTGGTAAGATATTAATTTATAGTATCAAATTTATTTAGTAGATATTTCCTTTTTCTATCCTCTGGAGTATAATGGTATAATGTCTAAAGTAAGAGGGAAATTTCTTTGTTGGCAGAATCAATTTGGAAATTTGAAAATAAACATATTTTTTAGAAAATATTGCTCAGGAGTAAAATTACCATTTTTCTGTCATTTCGTTATTTATGTGTAGTGAGTTTTTATACATTGCAGCAGGTAGGCTTCAAAATGGCCTCCAACGTTTCTTGCCTGCTGATATTCATGATATTTTGTAGTTCCCTCCCACACTGAATAGAGTTTATCTATGTAACCAGTAGGACACTGTAGAAATGAAGGTGTGTTATTTCCAAGACTAGGACATAAAAGACATTGTGACTCCTACCTTGCCTTTTCTTGAATTACTCACTCTGAGGAAAGCCAGCTGCCATGTTGAAAGGACACTTCAAGCAGCCTTTTAGGGAAATCCACCAGGCAAGGAAGCAAAGCCTACCAATGGCTATGTGAGTGACCCAGTTCAGACACACCCTCCAGCCCCTGGTAAGATTTCTGATGGATGGATGACTACCATTCTAGCTGACTATATTGACTATATTGGTATATTGACTGTAACCTCATGAGAGACTCTATACCAGAACCACCTTCTTAAAGCACTCCCAAATTCTTCACCCAAAAGAATCTGAGAGATAATGTATGGTTGTTATAAGCCTTTAAGTTTTACAGTAATTGTTACATATTAACAGATAATTAAATTTTAGTAATGGACTTCCCAGGCTCCAAAACTGTAAGAAATAAATTTCTTTTCTATTTTAAATTACCTAGTCTGTGGTATTCTGTCATAGAAATACAAAATGGAGTAAGATAAATCTTTTTGCCATGAATTACTAGTAGACTGGCCAGGCACCTATAGCCCAGGGCTTGCGAAGATGAGGCTAGAGGATTGCTTGAGGCCAGAGGAGTTTGAGACCTGCCTGGGCAATGTAGCAAGACTCTGTCTCTATAAAAAAAAAATTTTTTTTTAAATTATTGATAGCCAGGCATAGTGACAAGTGTCTATAGTCCTAGCTACTCAGGAGGCTGAGGTGGGAGGTTCGCTTGAGCCTACGAGGCTAAGGCAGTAATGAGCCATGATCACACCACTGCACTTCAGCCTGGGCATCAGAGCAAGATAGTGTCTCTAAAGATAATAATTATAATAACACTGTCAATCAGCACAACCCAATTGGCATATAGAAAGCGCTGTACTGAACAACTGCTGCAGAATATCATCTTTTCAAGTACTCATGGGGCATTCACCACAGATACTTATTGCATGATGAGCCATTTTAATCCTCAATAAATATAAAAAGATTGAGATCATATATGAGGGGGGTCCCCCCAAAAATTGGAGTTATCTTTTGGAGGGTGGGCCCCTTGTAATACAGGCTTCCCCTGCTAGATAGGTGTTCCAGGAACCCATGTGCATTTGTGTACCAGCTAGCATTGTGAGAGGCTGTGAGAGGCTTCAGTGATTTTTTTTTTTTTTTTTTTTTGGACATTCTTTCAAGGCATTTGCTCATTTCATGATGGGTGACTTTCGAGCATACCTGTCTACTCCTGAGTGTTCAGCAGTTTTTGACCAAAAACGGCTTGACCCCTGTGCCCCATCCTCCTTATTCATCTGATCTCACCACAGCTAAATTTGTTTTCCCTGATGAAAAAAGTCCTCAAAGGGAAATGTTTTGCCAGTGTGGAAGAGGTGAAACAAAAACGGTGGCAGCACTAAAATGCATCAAAATTGACACATTCAAAATCCGTTTTGAGCAGTGGAAAAAGCATCTCAATAGGTGTATTAAATCAAACAGAGTACTTCGAAGGTGACTGAACTTTAGACATGTAAGAATAAATACACAATTTTTTGTAAATACCAGTTTTTATAAATACCAGTCCCCCTTCATAGAGTATGTTCAGTGACCACAAGAGATACTGAAACTGGAGGATAATAAAGACAACATATCAAAATTTGTGATATGAAACTTACCCTTACCTAAATTGTATGGTTTTAAATGTTAACTAGAAAAGAGGAAAGGTTAGATTCACCATAAAGTTTCTACCTTATACCTGAAAATGAAGAGCAAACTAAACTCATCATAAGCAGAGGGAAGAAAATAATAAAGAAAATAATAAAGCAGTGGAATAGGACATAGACAATCGTGAAATAGAAAGCTAGATTGGTAAAACTTGCTTAAGCAAACAGAAAGGTACAAATTAATATCATGAATGAAAAAGAGGTCATGACTATACATTCTGGAGTCATTCAGCAGATAATAGAGGAATAGTATAAACAACTTTATCAATAAATGAATGAAATAGAAATAGGAAATATTTTGAGGATGTGCTGCACATCAAGTGGCTTGATTTTGCTGGATGCAGTTTTCTGTGATCACCTAGTTTCTCACCAATGAAATCGCATATGTGAAATTTGTGTTATTCTAATATTGCTTCCAAATATAGCAATCCCATTGGGACAGATTCTCATTTTTAAAATAAGTGTTACACAGCAGAGCTGACTAAACAAATGGAGGTTGTCACTGGAATGTATGGTTTAACATTCGGAAATCAGTGCCCTTCACCAAACTGCAGGCCCTCATCCTCTTGTTCACCTGTTCTCACAGCTGGGGGAGCACGAGTATTGTTGACACTATTGGGAAGATGTGTTCAGTTTTCTGGAAATGTGATAAGTGTAATGACTAGCAAAACTTATTGAAAACCTACTTTGCCTTCTGTTTGTCAGAAAATAAAGTCCAACCTCTAAAATACATTCCTCACACTTGTGAAAAGATAATATTGTGTTTCTGATCGTACTATGTATAAGCTCAAGGGTCCCACAGACCTAGATTCAAACTGTGACCCTGGTCTAGATAACTCTGACCTTGGACAAGTGACTGACCTTTCTTGAGCATCCATTTTCCCCTGCGGGACGGGTATTAATCAGTACCTAATTCATAATCATTATATGGAATGCACAGTGATATTAGGGTACTTACCCAATACCAGGCCTTGCATAAAGACTCAACAGATTTGACTGTGTCATATGGATACAGTCATGACAGAGTTTTCATTTTCATTTAAGGTGAATCAGGTCTAGGAAAGTCAACTCTCATAAACAGCCTATTCCTGACTGACCTCTACCCAGAAAGAATCATACCTGGAGCTGCAGGTAAAAAAGTTCCTATGTTATTTTAAGTGTATTAGAAAGTTGCTGGAGTACATAATTAATATTTTATGCCTTAGCCCTGTATTTTGTTTATTCTCATTGTGTTTGAACACAAGGAACATCACTTAGGTGAAGAAGATGTGCTTAGATCTTGGTTGTAGACTTTTTTTTTTACATGTATCCATGGATTTATCCTTCCTGCGTTTGTTTCTTTGTAAAATGTAATAAATAGTTTCTGCCTATATTGCACATTTGATGAGAAGATCAACTGAGAATGTTTTAAATCATTAAAAATGCTGCATAAATAGAAGATTACTAGGAATAGCTGTTAACTGACTAATCCGTCTACTGTCTAGTGTCCCTATTGAGTATAAATTAAGCACATATAGTCAAACTAAGACGTAGCCTGCCACAAGGACATGTAGCCCTTCAGGAATATTTTTTAATTCATTTCTTGAATAGATAAATAAATTATTTCCTTTTTTTTTTTTTTCCTTTTTTCTGAGTTGGAGTTTCTTTCTGTCACCCAGGCTGGAGCGCAGTGGCACACTCACAGCCACCGCAGCCTCGACCTGCTGGCTCAGGTGATCCTTCTGCCTCAGCCTTCCAAGTATCTGGAACTACATGTGTGCACACCCAGACCCGGCTAATTTTTTGCTTTATTGTAGAGACGAGGTCTTACCAAGTTGCCCAGGCTGGTCTCAGACCCCCCGGCTCAGACAGTCCTCTTGCTTCAGCCTATTAGAGTGCAAAATGTTGGCATTTTTAACTTTCCCTAGCAGCACATTAATCTGAGCTTTGACAGTTCCTTTTCTGGCTACTCTGGGATCATTTTTATACAATCCTTGTGGTATCTCTGGAGAACTTACTGCAGAGAAGTAGTGAATTTCCAAGTCATTTGTTGTAGAGATGTTGATAACAGGTACTTTTTTTCCTCTTTGTGTACTGCTTTATCTTAAGTTTTATTCTCTATTAAGTTTGTTTCTTTTCTAGAGAAAATTGAAAGAACTGTCCAAATTGAGGCTTCAACTGTTGAAATTGAAGAGCGAGGGGTCAAGCTACGCCTGACAGTGGTAGACACCCCTGGCTATGGTGATGCCATCAACTGCAGGGATTGGTATGCACACCCGGGCAATGCCCCACAAGTGCCCAGCGCTCTGCATTTTTATATTTATTTATTTTAATGTATTTAAATTTATAGATAGTGTTAATGAGTAGTTATTAGCTTTGGGATAGCTTTATATAATCAGTGAGACAATTTAAAGTACATTAAATATGGACTTTTTAAATAATTAAAGGAATTTTATAGAGAATGAGTGTGTTTTCTCTAAGCACTATAGTGAGATCTGAGATTGCAAAGCCAATCATCCATATACTGCTAGTATAAATGAAACACCTTGATTTGAACTGTGACCAGTGGACAAAATATCATAGTATATCCTTTCCATATGTGAGGAAATGAAACCTATTAGAGAATTGTTTGAGCCATAGTGAGTAAATGACTGCTCTTTGGCATCATTTTCACAAATAAGGAAACCAAGAATTGGAACATAGAGCAGTTTGTCACCTGTACTATGTAGAGAACACCACTTGTACAAATTCCCTCCTAGTTGTAATCCCGTCAGCAGAAAACATCAACTTTCCAGTACTAGATGAAAAAAGAGAAAGGTCCTTTGTTTTTCCTCCTGCATCAGGAATTTCTCCCTTTTTATGTGTGCATGTGCTGTTTTACATCTCAGATAAACCTGTTCTTGACCTATGTCTCTTTGCTGCCACCCTGTTCCTCTCTTCCTCTTCATAGTCATACTCCTTGAAAGAACTGGCAGCCCTGTCCTTACTGTCTTTCAGGTGCTCCGTAGCCCATTCCATTTGGGCTTTTGCCTCCCAGCACTTAGGGGAAGTTATGCTTGGCACAATTTCCAAAAGCATCCATTTTGCTAAATCTAGGAGTTAGTCTTCTGTTCCCATCTTAAAAATGCATTATATATATTTGATAGGAGGTGGGAGAAAAACGTGTTTTCTCTTTGAACTCAGGGACTGCCTGTCTTATGCTCCATAATTGTTCTTGTTTATTTCTTTCAGTTTTAAGACAATTATCTCCTATATTGATGAGCAGTTTGAACGGTACCTGCATGACGAGAGTGGCTTGAACAGGCGACACATCATTGATAACAGGGTGCACTGTTGCTTTTACTTTATTTCACCTTTTGGACATGGGTAAATAATTGTTTATCTTGGAGACCTTTAGTACATGGGTTTGCAAGTTTTCCCCAAACTGTATATTTTAATAGAAGGATTAAGATAATTTTGAGAGAGAGAAATATTTTGTGTGATCTCCCTATTACTTTCCTGAATATGTGACACTTCTAAAATTATTTTTAGACTTAAGCCCTTAGATGTCGCGTTTATGAAGGCAATACACAATAAGGTGAATATTGTGCCTGTCATTGCAAAAGCTGACACCCTCACTCTGAAGGAACGGGAGCGATTAAAGAAAAGGGTGAGTGAGGCTGACCTCCTGATTCTCTCTTAGAGTGACTGAGAACTAGCTACCTGGGAGGAAAAGGGGGAAGTGTGTCTGCAGACTTGTCAGTCTGTGCAAGTATGGGGAAGCAGGCCTGGAGAAGTAATCCTGCATTTTGGTGGTGGTTTTCAAGGAACATCTAATACTTACAATTATTTTTTAATATTTTGCCTTCGTGAAATTATCACATTTCCATTCTTTAAATTCTTCCTAGATTAAAAGTGCCCTCAGTGAGTAACAGGTGGCTAAGCACAAGATTTCATAATGTGTTAGGTAAATGACTCAAATATGGACATGTGATCTCTCCATGAAGTTTTATTATTTTACCTAAATACTACAAATGATCCATTTAATGACGTATCTAAGTAGAATAGTTCCCTGAGTTTTGTTTGTGAAGGTGTCACATTGCAATTATCAGCCAAGTGATGCATCTCTCACCCCCTAGCAGCTCCTGCTCTGCAGATCTGTGATCCCTGTGGTGCCCCCATTTTAGTGCCCTCTTTGTATTTCTGTGAAACTTCATTGACTCTGGTTTATAGTTTTAAAAAATTGTTTGCCTTTATTTCTTTTTTAAACTTTTAATTTTGAAATAATTACAGATTCACAGCAAGTTGCTTAGCTGTAGTACAAAATCAGCTTTTTCTGATTGAATGCTCTTTAAGAAAGTCTAAACAACTTACATATGCTAAACTCTGAAAATGAGAATTTCTAGCCAGGCACAATGGTGGACTAAGGTAGGAAGATTACTTGAGCCCAGAAGTTCAAAGCCAGCCTGCGCAACATAGCAAGACCCTGTCTCTAAAAAATATTTTTTTAATAAAGAAAAGGACTCGTATGATTATTCATAGAAAGAACAACTGTTAAAGTTAAGTTTATATCTTTCTAGAACATGGTCTACTTATTTTTTGTTTTTACAGAATTGGATTGTATCATTTGATTTTTCAATTTAAAAATATATTGAAATCTCATATATAGCTCAACCATAATTCTTCTTGGATGCACAGTACTTCACTTTATGAATATACTATAACTTGGCCAATTTCCTATTGATGAATATTTGGCATATTTTTTGCTTTGTGCTGGCCCTTTTTTATCTGACCAAATTTCCTCTTACTTTGCCCCTTGTTTCTTTTTGGTAGTAATGTCCTCTGCCTGGAAAATTCTTTTCCCATACATCTACATGGGCAGCTCTCTCACATAGCCCTTCATCAGAGTCTAACCCAGAACACATGACTTTATATCCCATCCGCCCTGCTGCACCCCCCCATTCATAGTACTTCCCACACACTACATAAAGTATTTCTTCAGTGTATTTCTTGGCTTCTCCTCACCCCTATTCTGTGGTCCTGAGATCAGGAATCTTTATATTCCCAGAGTTCAGAATAGTGCCTGGCACATAGTAAACACTCAGTAATGTTTGTTGCATGATTATTGTGTCTTTTTTATTGTTGTTGTTGTTGAGTAATTGAACATTGATTGGTACACATCAATTTTCTCATAACTGTAAGCCAGACCAATTCTTTTTTTTTGAGTTGGGATCTCATCCTGTCACCCAGGCTGGAGTGCAGTGGCACAATCACAGCTACTGCAGCCTTGACCTGCCGGGCTCAGGCAATCCTTCCAAGTAGCTGGGGCTACAGGTGCATGCCACCACCCCTGGCTAATTTTTTTATTTTTTGTAGAAATGAGGTCTAGCCATGTTTCCCAAGCTGATCTTGAACTCCTGGGCTTAAACAGTGCTCTTGCCTCAGCCTCCCAAGGTGCTAGGATTACAGGCATGTGCCACTGTGCCCAGCGTGTCTCATTTTAATTTGCATTTCCTTTATTGCTTGTGCATGTGTGAGTGTGTCCTGGTGTTTAATACTAGTTGGTGCATTATCTCAAATTGTAGACCCTTGGCCCTCTCTTTATTGCTTTTTTATTGACTTAACAGATATTCTTTCTATTTTAGACATTGACTATCCTGTTGCAAATGATTTCTCCTAGTTTGACTTTTGTGTTTTTACATTTTTCTTGGTGTCTTTTGCCATACCAGAGTTTTCAAGCTATATGTAGTCATATTTGTCAGCTTTTTCTTTCAAGTCCCTGCTGGGCTTTTAGGAAGTATTCCATTAGAAGAGTCCCTGAAAGCTTAAATACTTTTAAATTTGACAATAAGCACTTTACCAATTCCCACTTCAGGGAACTTTACCTTTTATATGCTGTTACATTAAATTTTGTTTAGGTAGAGGAAAGGGGATATCAGAGTTAGAATGCTGTAATTCTAATCTTTGATCCTGTATCCATACCCTTAGCACTTGATGGCAAATTCTGAGATGAATTGGGATATTTCTAGGATTTATCCCTTCCTTCTTAGGCCTCTCTTTATCTGGTTTATCTGGTTTCTTCCTTTATGCCTACCATGTTGTGCATTATGCCTTATCTTAGAGAACTCCTTGCCTTCTACCAGACTCTTGCTTCCCACCAGCCTCTCCTTTGTTTCAGTCAAACACTTCTGGTAGTTGTTATCTACCCTCCACAATCCCTTTCACCCTGGCTTTGCTTATTCAATTGCAGTTGTTCTATCATGGGCTTGGCCAACAGTTCAGTCCTCAGACCTGGGCCTCACCTGTGGGGTTTGCATGATTGGCAGTTTTACTCCTGAAACTTCCCCTCCTTGGTCTCTCAGCCTCTATGTTTGATTTGCTGTCTGACTGTTTTAACTCCTTCCTTCCTTCCTGATTCTTGATCCCTGGAGATCAACATTCTTTAATAATTATTTTGAGCACATCATTTCTGTGGCTTCTCCTTTTCCCTTCCAAGTATGTTATTTCTTCATGTGAACCACATGTGCAAACAGGAGTCCTTTTGCCCACTAATGAACTTTTGTCCTCCTAACTTCCATGTCTCTTTATAAATGGTCCCACAATTTTTGCAGTCACCCAAACTGAGAAATGTGTAATTTTTTTTGTTTCTTCACTTTCTTATTCCTCTGATTTTAAGTAGTCAACTTATTAAATGTTATTTAAATCTCTTCTCCAGAATATAAGCTCTGTCTTTTTGAGGCCAGCATATGACAAAATATGGGGTCAGCATGCGTAGATAATAGACTAGTAAAGAAGCTATGAGCTGAGGGCAAGACAGCAAGTTCATGCTTAAATGCGCAGTTTCTCCCAAGGATGAGCTACTTCCTCCCATTTAGGAATAAGGATTTATGAAAAGACAAAAGATTGGGGCTACAGAATAAAGGATATAAGGAAGAAGTCCTTTTCTGAAGTTCTAAATTAGTATGGACATTGTGTTAAGACCAAGTCTTTGATCATGCAGGGCCCTAAAGGTCACATTAAGGATTTTCATTCTTATAATCAGAGAGCAGATCCAGTGCAGAGTCTGAGGTTGGGATGTTTTCTGTTCTCTTTGCTTTTGTTCTCTCTTCCCTGGATGGCCCAAGTCTCAGGGTGAGAGCAAGCAGAGCTCCAGCCTGCCTGGCGCCTGATAAAGTGCCCAGCACAAAGTGGGCATTTGGGGGCTGGGTTTTTAATTGGTTGACTAATGAATGGCTGCTTATTTCAACTCCAGCCCAGTTTTTTCTCCCTTCTTGGCTTTCTTGCACAGATTGTGAGATTTCCTGCTGGCTCTTTGCTGGTCCCTGGCCTGGTGTTCAAGGAACTCTCTACTTTGTATCCCCAGGTTTTGTTCCCTTATTCAACAAAATATTTTAGATTCCAACTTTTGAAATTTATTATTATTCCTAAAACACATTCCATGCGTCCTTTCTTCTGTGCCTTGATAAGGTTTTGTTGTTGTTTTTCACATCTAGTATGCCTTTCCCTCCTCTCTACTTGTAAGACTCCTGCCTTTTCTCCAGGGACTTTTCATGCCTATAGCTTCTCTTTAGCATTTGTCCTTCTTGAGGCTGTTAGTGCTATGATTTTCATTTGAGCTGTTGTGCTGGGTCTATGGCTAATCTTCCTAGTGCTTTGTACATCGAAGGTGGGAGTGGTGGTGTTATTATTCTAGACAGAGGATCCCTCAAAACTCTAGTATAAGTAACCTTTTTAGCACTTTTAAGTAATTCTTCCTCCTTGGCCTCCCAAAATGGTGGTATTACAGGCATGAGTCACCACACCCAGCCGGCATTTTTATAAAATCAATTGGAAATAACTTTAGTAGTTAGTTTGATTCTTTATTAACATTTGGATGATTCTGATATATTTCTTATATGATACATTAGACTTGGCTAAAATAACATGTAGTTTGCCAAAATTGATACTGGTTTTGTCATTCTTTCAGATTCTGGATGAAATTGAAGAACATAACATCAAAATCTATCACTTACCTGATGCAGAATCAGATGAAGATGAGGATTTCAAAGAGCAGACTAGACTTCTCAAGGTAAGAACTGGCTTCAAGTACGCAATGTAAATAACCTGTTTCCTATGTCCATGCATTTAAAACAAGAAAGTTGGCAAAAGACCAAGTTCTAGAAGGCTTGGCCTCTGACAGACTGGGAAGGTTTGGTTACAGTAGTATTTTGGCTTTAGATATATTTTGACATAGTGACCACCTAAGGCTTGGAGATTTTATTGCAATTTTAATTTGTTTTCATACAGTTTGTCCCATGTTTAAAATATCTGACACTTCCCAGGAAAATGTTGGATACTGCTAGCTTTCTAGTTAAATTTTGTAGTAAACAGTGATGTACTAAGTCTCTACTGATGTTCTTGTGTTTCCAGTGAACACTGGAGTTTAGAGTCAGTCTGTCCTGTGTGTGTGTCTTTCTAGGCCAGCATCCCATTCTCTGTGGTTGGATCCAATCAGTTGATTGAAGCCAAGGGCAAGAAGGTCAGAGGCCGCCTCTACCCGTGGGGTGTTGTGGAGGTGGAGAACCCAGAACACAATGACTTTCTGAAGCTGAGAACCATGCTCATGTAAGACATTCCATGTGTCCCCTCTGGCAGAGCTTGGCATGAAGAATAATAGTGCTACATGGCCCCCAAGACAGTTGTAGCCAGCAGCTCCATTGTCATCTTCAGTGCTTTCTCATAGCACTGAGGTAGCCATGGGGCCACCACAGCTTGGTTCTGAGTACCCTCACCCAGGGGCTTTCTGTGATACTACTGAACGTGCTCTTCCTGCTGTGGCCTGTATCACCTCTCCTTCCTGCTTTCTGTGATATCAGGTCCTTGACACTAAAAGGAGCTTAGACCTAAACTGTGGTTTGAGAGGTCCCCAGCCCTGGGTGAGGTTCTGCAGGCTCCAAGGAACTACTCAAAGCCCAACTATATGTGGTACCCTGGCTCATCAGCCTGAGACTTGATTAGCCTTGAGATTAAGAGCCTTCCGTTTGTTTTTAACAACTATGACAGATCTGACTACAAACATACCTTTTTTTCTTTAAAAATAAATTTCATACACGATGGAATAATATGCAGCCATAAAGAAAAACAAAATTATGAACTTTGCAGCAACTTGGATGGAATTAGAGTCTATAATACTCAGTGATTTATTACAGAACGAAAGATCTGAGTACTACGTGTACTCACTCATAAGTGGACCCTGAACATTTATCATAATAACTGTAAAAAAGGGATTGGCAGTAGTGGGACACTGCCAGGGGATGGAAGAGGGAGCACATAACATCAATAAGGGTTCCAAACCTTACCTGTACGATGACCACTTATATACCTAACCCTGAGTTGTACCCATCTTTAAAATTAAAAATAAAAAACATCAGAGATAATAAATACATAAATTTCACATATAGTAACATGCATGCATTACTTTTATTCTTGAATAAAGAGATAGAGTATGGTTTAAATAATCTAGCAAACCACTCAGATATCCCCTCTCAAGGGACATAAAGAGGTTCTACAGGACAAACCTAAGCACAAATTTTTCAAAAATGTATGTTTCCTTGAAGATATTACATATGAGCTGGCGTTACATAGAGAATGTGTGAAGTGCTTTTCACAGTGGTGCCAACACTTCTTTGTGACAGAAGGAAGTTATAAAGGGCATTTGTATAAGAAAAGCAGCTGTGAGTATACCCTTTGTATCATATGATATAACTTGAAAGATAAGCCAGTTACTATAGCTTTAAAAAGACTTTCAAAGCTGAAGGTAGATTTTATTGAAGTATCAAACGGCACAGATCGAGTGTATCTATCTGCACTAAGAAATTAAAGAGCAAGTATCATCTATAACACACAATCCAAATAAGCCTACCAAATGGGGTATATGCATTTATGTACTAGCTGATTTGAAAACAGGATGTATCTCTTTTAGTACTTCCCTACTGTAGCACCATAACATCTGAAAACATCATTTGACCTGATCTTCCAGTAAGCACCTAATTTCTATACATTTATATAAAAAGTTGTTGGGAAAGTTTCCAATACAGCAGGATATCACATGTTTACTGACAGATACTACACTAGTATTATCCTAGCAGAAGAGCTGCTAAAGATGAAATGTCATCTTACTGGTATTATCAAAGTCAACCAAAAGGTTATACCAGCACAAATCAAAAAGCCAAAGTTTTTAATGAAAAAAATGTAGCATGTAGGAAAAATTATCTTAGCTTCTTGTATGGAAGGACAAAAGGATTGTTACAATTCTCAGCTGTTGGATTCATGCAGGAATGAAATCTACCACAAGAACATTACGTGGTGGGAATATTATGTTAGTCAAAAAGTCTGAAATGATCCTAAAATATTGCAAATATGAGCAGTGTGGATTGTGCAAATCAATATGCTTCAACATTGTTTTTTGTGAAAATCTTTAAAATGATGGAGGAAACTATTCTTCTGGGGGCTAGAAATATACGTTACTACCATATACTGTACCAAGCATTAAAAAAAAAAAAAGACAATGAAAAACCTATGTCCCATTTGAAATTTGTCTAGCTTCTGTTCAATAAGTTGAGAAGTGGTTTTCGGGAATCACGAGTGTGTCCTTCCACATCATCTTCAAACAACAGACTGGACAATAAATTACATATTATTAATGTAGGGGAAAGAAAATGAGAATGCATTGTCTGCTCGAATAGAAAAACACCAGGTAGAAGACGTCAACCAAATTACTATTGAACTGCATGTATCAATGAACCTGCAATGCATGTCAGTGACTGTTTCACACATTAACTAACACACGTTAGAAAAATATAAGATAAAACTTTGAAGAAAAAAAACTTTGATTTGTTTTGTCATAAGTTCCTCAATGTCCAAAATTCCATTATAAGCCAAATATCATTGCAATAAAATAATTGGTTCCAACACTATACTATGTAATGTGAAGTGATTCGATTTTCATTATTTTGCTAAGTGTGATCAAGTTGCTCATAGGTGATCCACGAGATAGATGTCTCTGAGGGCAAAGGGTTAATATCTTGATTAGTTGAAAATTGCTGTATATGCCATTTGTCTCACTTAGTTTAGCAATTTTTAGTGAATTAAAATCAGTAAGATGTTACTGTCCAAGCTTTATCAAATGTAACTTAATGATTGTGAAAGAAGTTAAAGTGCATTCTCCAGGGCTGCATCCTTGGCTGTTACAATTCCTGTTGTTAGAGGGGGTATGGAGGCTGAAGGTGGTTTTCAGGGACTCCCACTTTAGTGTCAGTTGTGTGTTTCTCAAACTGAGGGAGAATGTGCTGTTCCTTTACCATCTCAATCCATTTTCTAGGATTCTGAGTAAACAGAATTGTATTATGTTTACTTATTCTCAGATGCTTAAGTATTTGAATAAACTGGGCAATTAAAACCATGTTTTATAAGATGAATAGAAGGTTCAAAATTTTGTTTCTCTTGGATCCAAAATGTTAGTTATTAGTCTTTCCCTTTATAGTCTTCTCCATAGCTTAAGCTAATTAACTGTAAGAGTAATAAGTAAAATTTTAAGCTTAAGAAGTCATGAATATATGAACTTTTTAGAAAAGTGTTCTGTTTCAGATGTTGATAACCTTAAAATCTCCTAAAATCTGTCTGCCTCCCTCTAGTGGTGATGGCCTCATACAGGGATGGCAGTCCCCCTGGCAAAAATACTTTGGAAAGCACTCAATCCAGTCCCGTGGGGTGTATTTGTGTGTCGTTTGTTATGGGAGCAAGGGAGATCTATGCCTCACTAGACGCTAGACATTTCCACAACTGCACTCTTTATCCTAAAGTCTCAGCAACTTTCTGTACAATTTACCAAGTAATTTTTAGTAACTGATGTTTCTTCTGTGTACTTGTTCTGTTGTTTTTTTCCCCATGAAAATGGCATATGCATGTGATAATTTTGGTGCATTCCTCTTTTACAGTACCCATATGCAGGATCTCCAAGAGGTAACCCAGGACCTTCACTATGAAAACTTCCGTTCCGAGAGGCTCAAGAGAGGTGGCAGGTCGTCATGCTATCCACCCTCCTCTGTACTGTGTCCCCTGAATCACATTGTTTCCTCTCTATGTGTCCAACTCGGTCTTCTTGACCACTAAGCAACATGGTTTGGTTTATTTCTTAAAAGTTAATATAAAAGAGCTGCTACTAATTTAACAAGTTGCTCTATTTTAACCTTTTAAAGAAAAGATAGATTTCATAATGTGCACATGAAAACATGTTTAGATGGAAGGACCTGAAGCTTATACTGGATACTTCTTCCAAAGCATCATTCTATGTAATTGAGGAAAAGCTTATTTGCCATCAAGAAACTGCTGTGCCCTGGTTAAGGGTGAGCCCAGGGTGAGTGGCTTCTCAACAGCCAGTGGCCAGCAGAGCAGCAGCTCTGTTCCTCATAGACTCTTGCAGCCACCTTCAACTCATTTTTTTACTATTCTGAAACATTTTAAAATGAGATCTGTAATTGTGACCTCATTTGTGTCTAATAAAAGCACATTTCTGCTTAGCTTTGAGATTCATGAACAATAAGTGATATAGATCATTTATTAAAACTTTTCTGTGTCATAGTTCATTAAAATCCTCATTTTATTTTAATAATTTGGTGGACTTGTGCATACATATGAGGTACACATTGAAGTCTAATTTATTGTGTTATTAATTTGGGAAAAAGACATTAAGAAAGGTTTTAAAGGCAGCAAGAATATTCCACTCTCAGGAAGTGGAACAGGTGCTGGCCCTGAGACTAGGATCAGTGTACTCTGAAGAGCTGGCTGGTGTGTTTTGGGAGACCTCCCTTCACGCTTGCTCAACTGGGGTTTGTTCACGCTTTCAGATCCTGCTCCTTTTTTGAGGGTAATGATTTTATCATAAAGAATAACTTATCTTAAACTCAGAGTATTCTTTAGATAATACCTATTATTTTTTGACTCAATAAAGACAAAAGTGTCATCACTCCAGCCTAGAGTAAGAAAAGTCTCTTGAATGTCTCATTTTGTGTTGTTTGTCCTTTTTTAAATATTCTGTTCCCTTTTTATTGATAATGTCTTTAATTAGAAAAATGCTAAAACATAATTTTTATATATGAATTTTTTAATAGATAGTTTCTCACAGTTCTAAAGTAGAATTTTTCTTTGAGAATCTGTAATCAGAACTAACTATATTAGTCATAATATTGTAATTGCAATTTCTTTCCATTCTTAGGAAAGTGGAGAACGAGGATGTGAATAAAGACCAGATCTTGCTGGAAAAGGAAGCTGAGGTAAGTAGAAAAGTCCTACGGTGGTTTGGTTTACATCCAGAAATATTATTTGTAACTAACTTGTTATAGTTTTTCTTGCTAGCTTTTTTGAGGAATGTAACTTTTATTATTATATATAGATTTATGTATAGTAATATGCATGTATAATATACACAATGCTTCACATTTAACTAAAAGATGTGGAAACAATTTAGTAACGTGACTGATTTTTTGTAAGTATATCAAAAGTATGGAAATGTACTCTGTCATAAAGGTGGCATTCAGATCTGCTGCAGTTGTGGAATACAAACATTATTTAGTAAATAATATCATAATGGGCCAACCTTTTGTAAACAAAAAGAAAATACCTTTTTGGTCAAATTCATTTACTATTGATCAAATACTTGAATGTTACAAACAAATACAGAGCTACCTGAAGAAAATTTGGGTGAATATTTTATACTACTTCCTAGAGGCCTTTCTGAACACATACAAACCATAATGATAAAAACTGGTAAGGGGAGATGGAGTAACCTTTATTATTTTTATTGTTAGGCTCTCATTGCCCTCCAGAAAAGCTGAAGTCATTCCCAGTCCCCTTAGTTCACATCTCTCACTGTCATCAGTTTCTTTCCTGCCATTCCAGTTAAAAAAATCTCAGATTGTCTTGTCTTATTTTGATTATTGTTTCGTTTACTGAAAATTTCTTTCTTATTTGACTTGCATATTCTTATCATTTAGTTGGTTTTCTGTTTAGTTGTTCTTTTATTGATTTATAATAATTCTTTTGTCTTGTCTTGGGAAAACACAGAAGCTAAGGTTTTAAGAATTACAGAACACCCATAAATAATGATCAAAGACAACAAACCATGAAGTCCAATAATGTGTTCAATATGCACTGTGTTCTTAGCTTCGCCGCATGCAAGAGATGATCGCAAGGATGCAGGCACAGATGCAGATGCAGCTGCAGGGCGGGGATGGCGACAGCGGGGCTCTCGGGCACCACGTGTAAGGTGATGTGCACATACCAGTAAGTCAGAGAGACAGACCCTGGGGCTCATGGGCTCCACATGTAAGATGATATGTACATATCTATAAGTTAAACAGATCCCGGGCTTCATGGGTATCGCATATAAGGTGATATGCACATATTAATAAATCAGAGAGGCCCTGGTATCCATTTTCCTGGAAAACAGGCAGTTGTTACTAAACAAATATTATCTCAATTTGAATATAATGACAGGCTCCCTTTCCTTAAATCTTATTAATGTTTTGCATTTATGAAGCTGTCATTTACTACATCACTAACCTTAAAGGAGAAGGGATTGCTCCTAAGAAACAGAAGCCACTACTTTGCTACCTACTTTCTAGAAAAGATTTTTTAATATTTGTCTAAACTTACAAACATGATTAACATGAGAAGGAAAATTATATATTAAAATACTTGTATTAGTTGTACAGTTGGAAATTTATGTATTAATGCTAAAAACGTCTCTTTAAAGAGAATAAAAATGTGTTATTAAAACAACTTGTGCAGATTAAAAGTAAAAATGCCACAAAGGGGAAGAATTGTGCCAGGTAGATAAGGTTTCCCTTGATGGAGACTACTGACCTCTTCAGCTCCTTGAGATAGCTCTGCTCTGAATGACAGTAATTAGTGAATATCATAGATATCTGACTTGGTGTACCCTGGCCTCCCTGCTTGTAAGGAGTCTGCAGACACCAGGAACTCAGGACTAGGAAAAGACAAATGTCTGCTTCCCTGTATCTTGTGGAAGGGCAGACATTCAGAGCTATCTGGATGGCACTCCCATCACCTCCCAGAGGAAAGGAATGAAAAAGTCAGATAAAGACCTGAGAGTCCAAAGGAGAGTGCATTCACTTGGAACTAGGCTGAAGACAAACAAACCTCATGCAAGACATATGATTAGGGCTTGAAAGAGTTTGAGTTGGCAGAGATCTGAAGAGGAAAAGCTGAGAATTAGGGCAGTGACTTGAGGCCTAATCAACACACATGGCAGGGTGGATTAGGCAGAAGGCAGGGAGTCCAGTGGCCTCCACAACAGATAGACAGGTGGTTAAGGAAGACCTAGAGTGACATACTGGGACATTGGTCACCAAACCCTTGTGCAGCTTATTGGGAAAAGTGTTTGTTGTAAAGTACAATACATTTTAGCTCCAAGGGTCCAAGTTGTTTGCTTTCCTTTCATCATCACATTGATACCTTAGAATAGTGTCTTGAGAGTATGTACTGAGTTCACACTTTGCCAATAAGGAAATTAATGCTGCTGCAAGAGTTTAAGATTATTTGCCCTTGGCTATATAACTAGTTAAAAGATGGCCTCCTAACTCCAGAGACTTATCCTGCATGACCAGGTTTGGCATCTGTCTGGGAAAGTGGTAAGTGATTGGTACAGTGGAAAGAAACAAGGACTCCCTAGGGGTGGAACTCCTTTGAGACAGGAGGGACTGATAGATGTTTGCTCATCTATCTTGCATCTTTTTAAAACTTTGTAGAATTAAACATTTACTTTAGACACATAAAGTTAATTTTTTTCTGTCTACTTTTTTTGCAGTACTTCTAGTTTCCAAGAGCCTCATAAGTGCATTTTGATTTAGTTAACTCTGTGATCATATGATCCTCTCCCTTTGTTCAATTTATGCCCTTTGCTAAGAAGAAAAGTAGTACTGTTGACCATCAAAGCAGAAAACATTGGCAGGCATGATAGCACACACCTGTAATCCCGTTGCTTTGAAAAGACAAGGTTGGAGGATCACTTGAGGCCAGGGGTTTGAGATCAGCCTGGGCAACATAGGGAGACTCCCTCCTTTAAAAAATTTTGTAAATTAGCTAGGCATTGTGGCATGCACTTGTAGTTGACTCCAGCTACTTGGGAAGCTGAGGCAGGAGGATCACTTGAGCCCAGGGGTTGAAGGCTGCAGTGAGCTATGATCACGCCGTTGCACTTCAGCCTGGGTAACAGAGCGAGACCCCGACTCTGAAAAGGAAAAAGAAAAAGGAAAAAAAAGTGGCAGACATTGCCTAATTCTCATTTAAGTGTATTTCGTTTTGTTTTTCCAGAAAACACTTGCCTGGATAAATAAGAAAACATTCCAGATGCGTAAGATTATTGGGAAAGTGACCATCCATGTTTCACAGTACCTGTGCCTGAGAATTAAATTTTTTTAAACTTCTGATTTTTTTTGTATGAAGTACTTTTAACATTTGTCTTTTATTGCTATATTATGTTACACTCTATATTTTATGAGGTGAACTTTCATTTTCATTTTCTTCCTCCCTAACTAACCACTAATGTTAGAATTGATTTCCAAGAATCAGTCAGCATGTATAGTTAATATTGAATTCCTTTGGTTTAGCTGGCCTAACTGACTAATCATTGATGAACACTCTTGATTTGTATTTAGAACATTCAGATTTACTCAGAATGTTCCTGAGTGGTGGAGACCAGTACTAAGTGATATAGAAAGATGTGCTGACTTGGTGCAAGACCATTTGCTTATCATGTCACACCACGTGGAGACTCTTAACTTTTTTGCTTTTATAAAAGTTTGTGCACAACACCTAAAACCAGTTTTGCTGCTATAATTGAATACTGTTAATTCATCTACACATTACTCTGCTAACCAAATAAAACAATAGAATTGCCTAATGAGATACAAGTTTATACTTACACAGCTTTTTTGAAACAGGGCTTTGAGAGATGAATTTAAAGAAATCTCTGTAATCCCAGCACTTTGGGAGGCTGAGGTGAGTGGATTGCCTGAACCCGCGGGTTCGAGACCCGCCTGGGCAACTTGGCGAGACCTCATCTCTACAATAAATCAAAAACTAGCCAGGCGTGGTAGCGCGCGCCTGTAGTTCCAGCTACTTGGAAGGCTGAGGCGGAAGGATCACCAGAGCCCAGCAGGTCAAGCCTGCGGTGGCCAGGAGTGGTCACTGCACTCCAGTCTG
>CAUYQG010075296.1:0-11865 GCA_963574415.1 Tarsius wallacei | reverse complement strand
GAACTAGAGTCTATAATACTGAGTGATCTCTCACAGAAACAAAGATCTGAGAATCACATGTTCTCACTCATATAGTGGACCTTGAACATCTATCATAATACTATAAGAAAATAATTGACAGTGGTGGGAAACTATGGAGGGGAAGGGAGCTGGGATTAAAGGTAGTCAATATCTGTCTGGTGCCGGAGGCCAGCTCCGGTGAACAGGGTCTGATGTGGGTGGAATCGGGAACGGCGAAAAGAAAAAGACAAAAATGACAGGAATCTTCTTCCTGGGGAGAGCTCAAGGCTCTGCCAATTTTTTTTGAATTTTCACAGGCTTATATAGTTTTCCATGTAGCCACAAATGTATCCCATGCTGTCTGCCAGATGCCCATGTATCTCTTTTTCCAGAACAACAAGGTTGACCTTTTGCCCTTTGGTTCCCCCTGCTGACTCCAAGCCATTCTAAACAGCAATCACTATCTTAACCATAGATGGAGTTTTCTTAAGCATTTGCTAACATCTTGTTTTCCTCCTTAACTTTCTTATATCTATTTACTATTATAGCTATTTACTATCATCATTATTATTGTTATTATTATTACTATTACTATTATGGCACCATAATATCTTTATCTTATAAAGCTAAACCTTATCTCTATGCCTTATTTAACTTACTTACTACTATGTACTTCTATTAACCTTATTCCTATCCTTATGTTCCTATATCTCTTATCTTACTATATTATCTTATCTTGCTATCTTACTAATAATATTCTAACTTCTATCTTCATCAAACTACTTATTTAACCCTAACATATCTTATTAGCTGTCTCAATAGGTTGTCCTTTCCCCAGCTCTCAGCTGGGGGCCTATCATTCAAGAAAGGTCAACGAAAGGTCGACTCAGCAGGAGACCTGCTGTTTACGAAAGGTCAACAAGGGGTCGACTCAGCAGGAGGCCTGTTGTTTACGAGAGGTTGACAAGAGGTCGACTCACCTTCCTCGGCCTCCTGCTGTTACTGAAAAACCTCTTTATAAACCTTAAAGGGCTCCCTTTTTGCTACCATCTCACCTCCTGTCAAATGCCATCATTTAATTGTGCATCTATTATCTCAATTAAAGTGGGAATATTTTCCAGCTTATGCACGCAATCCTTCAAAGTCAGGGAAGGTCCGTCAAACAGGATCCATGGGGCTTTCGCCTCTAGCATGGCCGCATTTGGCTGGAGCCTTTCTCACAGTCGGCGTTTTTCCTGTCCTCAAATCCCTTTTACCTTACTTTTCTTAGGTATTGCGGCTTCTGGCAGTCTGGGGACGGGGAGATACCCTTATCAACAAGGGTGCCTGAACAATGCATATTTGTATACCTCACCCTTAACTATACCCCACAATTTTAAAATAAAAAATATGTTTAAAAAATTAAATTAAAATAAAAATTAGAAATAAAAAATGAAATATGAGAGATGAATCTTATGGCGAGATTTCTAGCCTGGTAAAAAGTGCTTTCATAAATATAGCATTGAGGTGCTTGGTGTTACAGGTACCCAAATGCTGGCTTTATTTTGAAGCACTTCTGTATCAGATTTAGTGGGGTTTTTGCTTTTGTTTTTATAGTTGTTATTGTTTTGTAAACTGTCCGAACCAAAATTTTCCCTGACATGCATCATACTTTCCAGATGACATCTCATGACCCTTCCAGAGTTCCTTTAACTGGCTATACCAATATGTATTTCCTGCCACATATTCTTCCTAAAATGTGACCCTGCTTTCTCTCCATGTGGGCCTTTGTAACTTCTTTGACTTGCCTAAACGTGGCAGAAGTGATATTATGTGGCTTCCAAGGCAAGACCATACAAGATGATACAATTCTTGCTTGGTTATTTCCTTTTCATGACACACACCTTGAGAGCCCTGCCTGCTCTGTAAGAACTCTGGCTGCCCTGGAACCATCATGCTGTAGAGATCACATAAAGAGTCACCAAAGAGCAAGCCAGATGCTTGGGGAGCTTGTGCCCCCCAAGGCCAACAAGCAGACATGAGTGAGTGGACCTCCTCATGATCTCTGTATTGATCTTTCAAGCATCTTCAACAGATCCCAAGTGGAGCTGAGAGAGTTGTCCTTGCTGAGTTCTGCCCAGACTACAGATTTATGAGCACAATACGTATCATCATTCTAAGCCACTAGGTTTTGGGAAAATTTGTTACTCAGTCTTCATAAGTGAACAAACAGACTTTTCCAATGAGGTCACTTTGTTGTACCTGATTCTTTGACTATTTAAGTTAACAGAAAACATGAACTCTTGTTTCTTATCAGTGGAAATACATCTGGTTCCAGTGAGTTTTCTCTTCTCATTCTGCATTAGAGCCCAGATTCAGTTTGTCTCTTATCTTTAAATTTTTCTAGATGAGAGACTGCCTACTCTCTGTAGCTTCCAAAATCTAGATGATAAATATCAGACTCAGGCCTACCACCAATCTGATGGTAGGTACCTTTGTGCAAAGTAGAAAAAGACACCACTTACTCAAGATGTTATACTTCTGTTTGTCATAAAATGACATAACGTTCTGGTTTTAGGAGATCAAAAGATTTTCTTGCCACGTGGCTGACATTACTATATTAAACTGTAATGTATGAATATCGCCACTAGGGTGCAGTCTACAAGCTGTGTAACTGCATGCTGGTTCTGAAAACTCTCCTCGAAGTTCTCCCAAGGCTTTTCTTACTTGGCTTGAGATGAATGGAAGCATTCTCTCAACCACACTTAATAGCACTTCTATGACTCTTTCTTTATACAGCCTGAAGTCAGTTAATGGTGCAAAACAGTCACAAAATTGTTGCGGCGGGGAAGGAGGGCATCTCTTAGCAAATCCTATATACATGTGACAGCACAGTCCTTTAAAATATGGGGAGACTGTTTACCTGTTCTTAGATGCAGTTCAGAAGCAAGGTAGTCCCTTTTAACATCTGATTATCATTCCTCTAATAAAAAAATACTTAATGAACACCTAATACACACACACACACACACACACACATTAATCTGACACAGTGCCAAGCAACTAGGAATACAGTGAGAAATCACGAAATTTACAGTGCACTGAGTCATTCAGGCAATTTTAAAAGCATACAAATATATAACGGTAAATTTTAATAAGTGTTAAGAAAACAGTTTAGTCACAGTGAAGCATCTGGTAAAATAAGTCTGGATTGAAAATGAAGATACAGGATTTATCCCTTGGAGATAGTGGTTCTAAATATAAGAAATGATATTCCAGGAAAAAATTCAGAAATCTGAAAATAGAGTTGCAGGAATCACCCCTAGTTCCACAGAGGTAGGCTGACGAGCCCAGGAAGAATACCAGAGGGGCCTGAGAGCCAAAAGCCCCCTGTGCTGGGCCACAAAATACCAAACAGGAGGATATTTCCGGAAGAGCTGGCATTCCAGAGAGCAAAATTTCTCAGAGAGTTTAGGGAGAATTAATACTGAGAAAAGTTTATGAGGTTTGGCACAGATGCAAACACTGGTCACCTACAACTTCAGAGAAAGCATCCTGAATTTTCCGATAAAGACAAAAAAGGAATATGATAGCATTACAGAGAAGATGAATCTAAATTAGGCTGTGATGTCCCAAAGGCTTTCTGGATGGGATAAGCCTAAGCCGAGTTGTACAATGTAAGTAATAGTTAGATGTTTTTAAATGTAACAAAGCCACAGAAAAACAAAAACATTCTGGGATGTCTGGTAGTTTGGATCAAACTTTTGCATGTGGAAAAGTGACAGAGATGGAACCGTGAGATGAGTAGGGACCAGATCATGTGAGGTCCTTGGACTAAGCTGAAAGGCAGAACTTTGCTATGAACAGGATGGGGAACACAGAAAGATTTAAAACAGAAAAGTAATTTGAAAAGACTTGAGTTTTAGTAAGAGCACCATAGATAATTTAGGAGAAAACATACAAGAAGCAAGAGATAGCTAAGAGGCACTTGGCCAAAGTGAAATGTGGAAGTTTAAATTAAGAAGCAGAGATAAATATGAGCTATGCTTTAGAAGATAAGATATGTAAGACTTAAAGACTCTGGGAGTTTGGGGTGAGATGAGGGAGGAGTCTAAGATGATGCTCAGATCTCCATCCTTATCAGGGTGTAGATGTGGGACCATATGCTGACATGGACTGCTAGAGAATACAGTAGCAGAGGAATTCGGGGCTTGAGGTATCCTAGGGCTTTCTAAGGAACAGTAGACTCTTGGCAGGATGATCTAGCGGTAGAAAAAAGTTGGACATAGGAGCATAAATACTCAGAGATTTTCTTCTGGAAGAGGACCAAACTGGAGTGTCTTCATATCTGGTAAAATATTAAGTATTCCAGGAAAATCCAGTGATCTCTTGAAATCCATGGCACAAGTTCAATCATAAGACTGAGAGAGTCTCATTTCAGATCTTCCCAAAGCACTCTGGCAGCAAGGGAAGCAATTTCAGCCCTCTCCTCTTTCAACTAATTTGGATGTTTTGAGAGGCAAACACTGCACTTAATGACTTATGGGCACAACTCACAACTCCACTGTACACGTCATCCCTCTTGCCCAAATCCCACACCATGATAAGTGCACCTGCCCAACAAAGTACATGACTCATTAGTCCAGGCACTCACTTTTGAAAAATCAGGACAGCTATGAAAATGAAATGTTTGTTTTTTGAGTGTTATTTACTACAAATGAAAGTAGTTTTATCTGCAAGGAGCTACTATTATGCTTAGTTAAAAGTTACTGTGGTTGTCTAGCTGTCTAAACAACCTGATAAATAAAACTGTTAATATGTGGACAAACAGTAAGGCAAGAACCTAAATTTCATTGAACTTCCATAATCCCCAGAATCTAATAATGAGAAAGAAAATGTAGAAAAAGACAAGGTATTCCTGAAAGCATAAAGTAAATCCCGAAGAGACACAGGCAATAAAGAGAACAGTACTCACTGTACTGCTGTCAGCTTTATGCCACATAACTCATACAAATAGCTTATTTTCTGTCCAGAAAGTGCTCCAGGATAGTAGAAGAGATATACCGAGTGTTTATTCTAAAATTACCTTGTGTGAGACTTAAGACATTTGTTTCCTTAAAGGAGTCTGCCTGACATTTGAACTTCCTTATAAAATTACATTAAATATGTATCAGCTTAGAGGGCTTACCAAAATAGAATAATGCATTTTCAATTTAGTCTTGGTTACACTTGACCTGTTTTAAAGTGCTCCTCTAATGAAATGGAAGCTATACCAAAATTATTCTGTGCAAGTGGCAGAACAGATTCTGTGTTATTTAATCATAATGCATTCCCTCCACTTGCCTGAGTGCAGAAACAATACTGTCATGGCGATTGTGGTAATCTGACAGGCCTGATAACATTGTCATAATAATCAAGATGAAGTTCAAGTGATTTTCTGACCTGACTCTAACACCCATGTTTTAGTGTAAGGAATAAGGAAGGGCAGGGAACCAAGGAACCCCATCTGTGGCTGCTTTGGCTTTGTACTGATGATTCTATAGCAAGGACAGTTGAGCTCAGGAAGGCGAGTCCAGAAGTCAGCGTTCCTCATTGGCATCCCCAGTTTATCTGCTAAGTGCTGGGCACCATTCTTGGAATTTTTCACATGAGTGGACTCATGAGTAAGTTTATCCTCTCAACCTTGCTAAGCTGTTTAAACAAACAAACAAACAAACAAACAAAAACCTAAGCTTTTTACAAATTAGAAAACTGAGGCCAGAGAGTTGCAAAATTACACAACTGGGAAGTTGGAAATGGATTCCAAAGTCTGGTCTCTTTCTACCCAGCATAGGGCCCCAGGCCCCACTTAGTAACACACTGGCTCACAGTGTGTGTCCAGCACGCTGCTGGGTGTAAATGTGCAGGAATAAAAAGTCGTTGTTCCAGGGCTCTTACACTAGCGGGACAGACTGACAATAGACCAGTAAAGATATAAGCACAATAATATCATAAGGTGTTAACTGGTGATAAGGTGTTGGCATAGAAAAGTATGAGGGAAATAGGTATCTTCTGTTTATTTGTTTTAAATACAGCATGAATTGGCAAGGCCCTTCTGGGAAGAAACATTTCCGGGAGAGGAATGAAGGCTATAAAGGCGCCAGACAGAGTGAAAGTTCCTAAAGCAGGAACAATAAACTACATGATTCTAAGGCAAGAAAGAGCTTGATGTCTTCCAAGCAGCTGCCAGGAGAAGGCCAGATTGCTGAAAATATGAAATAAGATGGGAACGAATTTTGACCAAATCATGCAGAGACTTGTAGAACCTTCTGGATTTTATTTAAGAACACTGGGGAGTTATACAGGAATTTCAGTAGAAAAAATTCAGGATCTAATTTACATTTTAAAAAATGTGCTCTAGGTTCTGTGTGGAGAATAAGATGCTTTTTTTTTCTTGATCACAGTTTCTGAGAGGATGTTTAAAATTTCAAATGACAATTGTTAACTTACCTATTTCTCCCTGAAAAGTTTGACTTATACATTTTGAACTTTTATTACAGGTACATAAATGTTTATGGTGGCCTGCCTTCTTTTTCTATTTTTTGTCTTTTTCCATTATTCATGTGCTATTTTTTACCTTAAATTCTATTTTTTTGGTTTTGAAATTGCTACTCAGCTTTTTTTGTGGGTATATTTTCCTTTTTTATATTATCAAAACTTATTTTTTAACACAATATGAATTTTTATATGATTAAATCTTATCTTTTAATCCAATAAGAATATCTATATCTCTTTTTTAATTATATATACAATTAATTTTTTCTGTCTTGTTTTTTATCTGTCTCACTTCTTTTTTTTTTTTTTTTTTTGCTTTCCTTTAGTATATTTAGCCTAGTTTTTCTAATTTTAAAGTGATACATTATTTCTTTGATCTCATAGTGGTTGCTCTCAGCTGAGGAACTATCATATGCTTATTTCATTTTCTGATTTTTTAAATTTACCAATATTTGTCTACATAATCCTCATGATAAAAACCACTACTTTAGCCCAGACTTCATCCCTTTGTTATTCCCCAGGCCCCACTGAATTAATATTTTCTAGAATTTAAAAAGTTAATTTTCAGTTGTTGATAAACTTTCTAGTCTATTTTAACTAGGTTCCAGCAATTTTGTGCTTGTTCTTCTGCTTGTGTGCTCTGTCTCTGTCTCTCTCTCTCTCTCTCTCTCTCTCTCTCTCTCTGTCTCTTCCCAAAACCCCATACAATATAAAACTTACTGAGGAATTCACTGTTACCTTTCCCCCTGTTAACTGTAGCACCTCTGGGGTTTGTTTGGTTCTTTGTTTTTTATTTACTTATTTAAATACTTTCTTCAAAAGTAATTGCATTATGTGATTCTGAAACCATACATCTCAAAAAATATTTGTATGCCTTCACATTCGAAGAATTATGCACCTGGATATTCTTCGATACTTTAAAATTATTAGTCCATTATTCTTATATCAAATGCTGCTATCAAACTATTTGACAATCTGATTCTTGTTCTTATCCAGATTTGCTATTTCTCTCTGAATGCTTTCGGATTACTCTCAATGTCTTAGGTATTCTTAAAATTCACTAAATGTGCTAGGTAGTGTTTTTCCTCTCCCTCATGTTTAGCACTCTATCAACTCTTTCAACCTCAGGTTCCCCTTCTTTCAAGTGTATTTTGATTGTTACATTCCATGTATATTTTTCTGTATCTTTATTCTTTAGAGATGTCATCTAGAAAAGTTCTTCAACATTATCTTGCCAATCACTATTTCATTCTTCAGGCATATCCAGCCTAATATTTACCCATTCTATTATTTTCTTTATTTAGTATTTCCAATTATATGATTTGTTTTTTTGTTTTACACTGCTGTTATCTTAGCTTTCCTGCCTAAGCATAAATATGCATATTATACTTACTGCAAATTATGATTCTAATTATTGTGCTTCAAATGCTGTATGTTGTTCAGATTAACCCTGGCTTTTACAATAGTGTTTTACTCAGGTGTTTAGTATCTGGTTGGTGAGGCCCTGTTTCCCTGGAGATATCAATTACTCTAGGTAGTCAGGGGCCCCTGAGGAAGGACTGACTAAAGGCCAGGGATGGAGATAAGCAAAGAGGCAGAAGGCTCCAAACACAAAACTACTGTAGGCAACCCGGTTTGCTGTCACATCTACTAAACTCATAGGTTGTTTTCACCTCAGCTTCTGAGGAGAAGCTGCCTGAGAAGGGGATTTAGGAAGGGAGAGGCTGGAGGCCCAGGGCACCTGGGGCCGTTGGTCATTCCCACCTGCCTTCATCGGCTCCACAGCTCATCACTCTTGTTTCCTTGTTGTTGATGTTTTGTTTTGTTCTATTTTTACAGCCCTGATGGTTCCATAAATCACTGCTTTCTGGATGTTGGGGATGATTTGTGGTGAACAGGAAAGCAATGACTGTGTGAGGGCAAGTGCCTCCTTCCACCAGCTCCCACACCCACCAGTTCAAGGCCTGGGGTTGCTATGATGTGGCAGGTGGGGCACATTGGGTTGTTTGTTACTTATATTAGTTCCTGGAATTCATGTTTCCTATTCCTTTCTTTGGTTTTTCCAAATTTGATTTTAGAGGAGGTGGCTAGGCACCCATGTTAGTTTGCCATCATTAAAGGAGTGGGAGTTTTGTCTTTTGGTTTATTTTCCTCATATTTATTTGATTTGAAACAATACTATCTTTATTCCCCAATTCCAATTCATAAATTATATTCATGTCAGATTGTAAAACTAAATGTTTAATTTATCAAGTCTGTGGCATGTGACAAGCACGTTAAGAAGACTCTTTCCTCTTATGATATACTGTTTATGAATTTCTCTAGTAATTCACAGCTTTATTTCTTCTTTTTTTGTTTTTTGATGTTACATCTCACCTATTTTTGTCACCTGTATTTCATGGAATAGCTATTTTAAAGTTGATAAAAGAGCAAATCTTATTTAATAAGGTATCTTTGTTCTGTTAGCATGTTGTTAAGCCATAAAAAACTAAAAATGTTATTGTTTTTGTTATTGGAAACTGACTAAACAAATAAGATAAAAAGGGAAGGAAGGAACAACAAGCTAAATGCCTAGTATTAAGATTGAAAAAGTTTGACATTAAATTAAAATGCAACTGTCTTAAAATCTTGGTCCATATTCTTAGACTGAATTAGTTAATACCCATTTACCTAGGTTTTCACTATATGTAAAATAGGCCAATATTGAGTAAAACTCATAAGTGGGTGTATCATTTGATCAGTAACTTTATGTCCAGAAATAATGAAGGGGAACATGCAAGTAATTTTTTAAAATATGTATATTTTAGTTTGATGTATGTGGTTGACTGTATAGTGGCCCTCTAACAATGTCCACTTCCTAATCCCTGGAACCTGTGAATATGTTGTCTTTCAAGGCAAAATTGTACAGATGTGATTACATTAAGAATCTTGAGATAGGGAGATGATCCTGGATTTCTTGGGTGGGCTTCATATAATCACAGGGGTCACAATGAGAGGAAGCCAAGAGGGTCAAAATCAGAAAAAGGACAAAGGATCATGAGCCAAGGAATGCAGCAAACCTGGAAGCTGGAAAAGGCAAGGAAATGGATCCTCCCCCAAATCCCCAGAAAGAACACAGCCCTGCCAACACCTTTATTTTAGACTCCTGACTTCAAAACTTTAAGATGATGATAGATATGTGTGTTTTTTTGTGGCAATTTGTTAAAGCAGCAATACAATATAAATATAGGGTTTAATAGTAAAAAGGTAAAAGCTAATCAACTAAAAAAGTTAATTGAATAAATTATGATGTATCAAAACAATATATTTATTATGCAGCCAATAAAATTATGTGGTAAGACACTGTTATTTATGAAGATGGCCATATAATGTTATTAAGTAAAAAAGTCATAAAATAAAATGTTAAATAATTCATTTGTAACAAGGAGATTACAAATAGCTACTATTTATTAAATGTTTTTTGTGCAGTAGGAACTTTTAAAAAGTTTTACATGTATTATCTCAATTACTACTACTAAGTGAATAATATTATTCTTATTTTACATATAAAGTAATTTTGGCATTAAGAAGTTAAAATACTTATCCAAGATCACACAGTTAGTAAGTGAAAAATTTGAAACTGGAATATCAGTCCCTCGAATTTACACTGTTCGTCCTCTTTGTATTAACAACCTGGAGTAAACAAATCAAATATATTACATGGTAGAAAATAAGTGAGTTTTCTTTTCTTTTCTTTATCTGATCAATAAACTTTACTTTTGAATAAAGAAAAATAAATTTTTAAAAATAGAAAAGTTTTTAAAATATATTGAGATAATCTTTAGAAAAAAATACTTCCTGTTCTCATTTTATTTTTAGTAAAAAAGGATACCTTTTATCTTTCAAAGTAAATCACTATGAAAATTTTATATAAACATGTAATTGTCTAGAGAATGAAATTATGTCATGACCTACTTGATTACATACCATTCAGAGTTTTGAAAATATAGCATATGCAGACTTAAATACCAATACATGTAGTGATAAATCCCAATAAAAATACTTATGAGAAAATGTAACACAAGAAATTTAACTAAAAATTAACTATAAGGGAAAAAATGGCATCTGTTTAGGCTTTTATATGACCTAGTCTATCAGCACTTGTATGTACCTACAAAAACAAAAAAGCTGCCATAATAGCATCACACTAAAAAACCAAAACGCGATCAGCAAAAGAATTGCATTGTGCTCTTGCTAAAAGTAAATGAGATAACTGTTAAGCTTGCCTCCACCAGATATCTTTTTCAAAATACAAAGTCTCTACTGAAGCAGAATCTTGGTAGGTATCCCTCTACTATGAGTGTTGTACTTCTGAAATAGTCAGAAGAATGATTCATGTACCCTCAATCAATTTCAGTCTTTGAAGATCTTGTGATAATTTTATTTCCCACAAAATATAAAGGTATATTTACAGAGAAACGGCTGTAGCCATAAAAAGAGAAAAAATGCAAGAGCCTTTGTAGCAATATGGTATGATGATTTTGGTTTTTATTTGCAAGACTAGGTACTAAGTCCAGAAGTTCCCCTATACATCCAACTGCTAAAACAGGGAACTAGGCAAAGAGCTACATCCCCCATCAACAATCCAGTTATAGTCAAGGGAAAGAACTGAACCAACAAGTGAGTGAATCCAGAAGAAATGAATGTTATTGTCTTTCGATTAGCATTTACTAGGTCAATCTATCTCTCCTCATGTTCAAAGATCAATAAATAGAAATGAAAACAAACTCACAATTGCAAGTCATTAAAGGACACACACAAGAAAGAAATGCTTAAAGATTCATAAGAAAAATACAACCATTATAGTTATTTACTACCGGGATAGAAATATTTGTCTTTCTTGTCAACCACTGTATCCCCAGCTCCTAAAACATTTTTATGACTGATAGTGAGCATTCAATAAATATTCACTGAATTAATGAATACATTTTTAGAAAATTATTTCACATCCTCAGTGAGTGACAAGAAATCTTTCAACCCATAAAGCATAAATATAAAGGTACAGAGGGTATAAAAAATAATAATAAATGAAAGAAGGGAAGGGAAAGAGATGTCCAAATAAGAAAATTTTAACAGCTCATTTGAGGGAGTGGTAGAAGATGTTTGCTTTTCCTTATTTATATATATCAAATACTTACTCTTAGTCTATAACTTGTCTTTTAACTTCATTTTTTTTTTTTTTTTTGAGTTGGAGTCTCACTCTGTCACCCAGACTGGAGTGCAGTGGCTGCTCCCGGCCACCGCAGCCTCGACCTGCTGGGCTCCGGCGATCCTTCCGCCTCAGCCTTCCAAGTAGCTGGAACTACAGGTGCG
>CAUYQG010075295.1:0-14559 GCA_963574415.1 Tarsius wallacei | reverse complement strand
TTTTGTGTGTGTGTGTGTGTTGGAGTCTCACTCTGTTGCCCAGACTGGAGTGCAGTGGCCGCTCCCGGCCACCCCAGCCTTGACCTGCCGGGCTCCGGCCATCCTTCCGCTCAGTCTTCCAAGTAGCTGGAACTACAGGCGCGTGCTACCACGCCTGGCTGATTTTTGATTTATTGTAGAGACAGGTCTCACCAAGTTGCCCGGGTGGATCTCGAACCCGCGGGCTCAGGCAATTCACTCACCTCGGACTCCCAAAGCGCGGGATTGCAGGCTGAGCCACCGAGCCCAGCTTACCCCGAACTTTTTACTGACTGATCCATCACTTATGTCTCTGCAGCTTTTTTGATACAAATTTTTTTTATTATATATGCATTTGTAAAAGTTGAAGTCTTGCCATTTTTATCTTATTTTTGCATTTAAATTTTATTAGGAAAATAGATACCATGAACAAAAATTTAACTATTTCTCAGCACTTGTTTCTTGGTCATGAGAATTTAGAAACTAAATCTTCATAATGGTAGTGGCATGTTAATTATTGAAAATTTTTTGAAAAATAATTCGTAGATTTCAAATGATATTTTAAGGTTACTTCTGTTCTATTTGTTACTAACTGTTTCTTACTTTCTGGTTTTTGAGTTTTGTTTTGTTTTGCTTTTCATGAAAGAGTGTAAATATCAATTGAATTCAACTTTCTTGTGTAGTATTTCAACTATAGTAGTCAACTACTTAACATAGTATGAATGAGGGATTTTTGCCCATTGAGACCCTATGAAAAATATTTAAATATTATTTAAAAATAAGATTGTTTTTATTACTATGATTCCTATTTATTACTTAAATTGGGCTATCTTTAAAATGCTTCCGCTTGAATTGATTCCTCAATTTGTCACTTATACTACGTTCTACTAATGCATTTCTTTCATAAAACATTACTTTAAATTTGTTAACGTATGCACCATCCAGTAACTGGGAGAGTGGAACGGGAAATAATACAGGAAGAACATCATCTTCCATTAAGTAGAAAGCGGCACACAAAATGTTAGGTGAGGAAAGTTTGGGTGGTTAGGGGAATTATGAGAAGCCTTCCCTCCCCATGTCCAAGAAAATCCAGACTTCCCTTAAGGACTCTATGCTATGCACCAACTTTGGTTTACATGGTGGCAGGGCAGAGGGCATCATTTTACTTTTAGAAAGGAAAGCAACAATATCCAGCTTTGTTATACTGTATCCCAATCTTGCATTGCTACGCTGTTTTCCAACATCTTGCAAAGTATTTTTGTACTGAATATTTGACGTTGGGAGTCACAAGAGATGTTTCTAGCTATCATGAAGGGTCAGTTTATCTAAACAGATTACATTTCTATATGAAATCAGTGGATTTTCTGGCAAATGGTACATTTATTTCTGCATTTGAATTTATTTTCAGTAAGTCAGGCTAAATATATGTATTATTAGGGATAGAATGGAAGGAGGCATAGTTACTCTAATAAAAACTAAGAAGATTTTCTTGGCAAAAGCAGCATTACTAGTATGCATAACTCTTTTTTGTTTGTTGTCTATGGTGACATTTCCAATTCCTACCATGTTTTACCTTGTTGTCTATGGTGACATTCTTAGACTTCAATAAAACTAAGAAATATAAACAAGTAGCCATTTACACACTGATGGTTCAGACTATGACAAGTTCTAGAAACATAATTTCCTGTTGTCAATGACCTCTGCGTTCCTTGCCTAGTTAACGTGTTAAGGAATGTCACTTCTGATAGCACAGTCAGGTTCTGCATTCAGCGTGTGTATCTGAGTGTAAGTGAACATTTTTCCTTGTGTCTCAGACATCACGGGCTTGGTCTTAGTATTGCCGAGAGTATTGATAAGTCTATGTGACCCACCTTTTACTCTGCCTTTCCAGTTCATTCTTTTCTCTAATTGTTGACTAAAAAAGCTGCATTGACATTTCCCAATGTTTTTACTAGCCTTCCTCGGAACATTAGGGGTATTGTAGACAATACTAGTGCTATTTTATTGCTTTCTTTAAATCATTTTACAGTTTCTGTTCTTTCCGAACTATCACAAGCAATGTATTGAATTCACACTTAAATAGAATGTCAAAACAGAAAATAGAAAAAGTGCATTTTGCTTTTTTTTGAGAATTTTCAAAATCATCTTTTTTGAGAATTTTCAAAAAGAAGCTCTCACAGTCTGAACCATTGTTCTTTGAAGTCCTGGATTAAGTGGGGAATATTTCAAAGATATTGAATAACAACATAGTGGTGAATTAATGCTACTAAAATTTGATTTGTAATTCTTAATATATGTGGACACTGAAGAACATTTGTACATCGCAATTTTTTTTTATCAGAAAAAAGAGGTTTGCTTTATTTTATACTTATTTGTGATTCTATGTGTGATGGCACGTGTATTTAAGCTTGCTTGTATATTATCATATAATCTTTAAACGTAAGATTATTATTAATTTTCAAATAAGAGATTTAGGTTATGTTTGATTTGAGGTTCAAAAACTCAGGCATAATGAAAAATAAAATGTTTCTTATTTTTTACTTTTTCTTCTAGATTTACTGGGGTTGAGATGTGATACCAAATACCCTGGGCATGGTCATTTCCAATTCCTGCGATGTTTTACTTTTGAGAGTATTATACGAGTAATGTACCATTTGGCATATTTGTTTTACCTCCTTGTTTGCTAAGATAAGTCTCAAAGGGATATATAAAATATATTGGGGCCAAATAATGCAGTGTGGTTGAAAAACGCCTCGTGTAATATAGTCTTACTGAGCTAAAATTTAGACTTGCATCTCTAGCTCTACTAAGGAAATCTCCTGCCGCTGTTGCTTTAGTTTGCTTATATGTAGAATTTTTAAGGTTTGATTAATAATGTTACCGATGAGATGACACATCATTGGAGTTAAGTTAAAACTCGCTTTAAATTAAAAATCAACAAAGTACTATTTGGTTTCATAAATGTCACTAGATTATCAGGAAAATCACATGAGATAAGTATGTGAAAGTGATTTGCAAACCCTAAATTATAAAATGTGAGGCACTATTCAAGGTTTGTATATTTGTTCTCAGACGGAAAGCAAATGCCTTCAATGCCCTACCGTTTTCTATTTTTTAGAATGATGAAATGAAGCACAAAGGAAACTTTACAAAATAAATGTATAACTTAATGCATTATATAGCCAACAAACCACCCGGATCCAGAAATAGAATTTTGTCAAGTACCCTAGAAGTTCCTCTCGGTGCTTCATCCAAATCATAACTTCTTTTGGCCACTCCTAAAAGCCATTACTCTAATTTTTACAGTGATTACTTGCTTGCATGTCTTTACAGTTTCATCACCTAAGCATGCATCCCTAGATGCAAAAGTTGAGCCTTACCCATATTTTCTTTCTTTTTTGTTGTTTCTTATTATTATTTTTTATTATAAAGATGTGGGGTACAATTCAGGGTTAAGTATGCAAACGCTGATTATGTAGGTGCCCTTGATGAGATGTGCCCCTCCCCTCCCTCCCCTAGCAGTTTCCCTCAACTGCCAATCCCACTCCCCACTACTGCCAATGCCTTTCTTATAGTATTACAATTGTTCAAGGTCCGTTTATGAGTGAGAACATATGGAACTCTGTTCTTTGTTTCTGTGATAGATCACTGAGTATGTTTGACTCCAAATTCATCCAAGTTGCTGTGAAGTCCATATATTTGTCCTTCTGAGTCTTACCCATATTTTTTAAAGCAGTGTCTGTTAAGCTTTCACAAATCTACCAGTTTCCTTCTCTATTTTTTCTCCTTCTTTCAATTCTATTGAAGAATTCAAACAATTCACACTGAAAATTTTTCAGTCTGAATTTTGTTGATTGATGCTTATGGTGGATTCAGCCTGGTTTCTTTGTCCTCTGTGTTTCCTACAAATTGTCAGTGGAATTTAGATGCTTGATCAGAATGTTTATTATTTTGGCAAGATTGTGAATAGTGTTGGGTTAATTCATCAGTGTCTGGTTGTCTCTCTCTGGATGTTATCAGCCATTGATGCTTAATGACTAGATTTATTAATTCACAAAGATGACAAAACAGTAATATTGAAATTTTGTAATTTATTTTTCATGTATTAGTTGGAGTAATTTAATAAAGAGATTATTTTTCTCCTGCGCTGTTTGTTCACTCAGCGGTAAGTCAAGATGATTACTTGCTTGTTTCCCTTCTATGTGCCAGTTTTTAAAATAATGAATTATTATTATAGCCTTTTAAAACTCAAATTACTCTATGGAAATTTGTCTAGTTGGTTTTTGTCATGACCTTAATATCAATAGTTTCAGATTTATCCTCTTCATTTCCTCCTTCAGATCTAGAATTATCCATTTCTCTTTGAAGTCCTGGTTTCTTTAAGTGGAAAATGACATTTGAAAACGCCATCTGTCTGTGAAACATTTGTGGGAATTTTATCTAGGCCCTTTTAGTGGACAGGACTGGGACGATTAATATACGTCTATAAAATATCTCATTGCTTCATTCTGATACAACTCAAATTCAGTACAGAGTTTTTATTTAACCTCTTCCAAAGTGTATCTATTTCTTCATTCTTCCACAAGTTTTCTTACTCTCGAAGACAAAGGAATGATACTATTAAGATATCCCATAATGACAACTTGTTTTGTTTCACACTGTACACATAACATTCTCAGAATGATAGTACTCTGCATATTACTGGAATATCTAATGGTTTTCCATGTCATCTCTCCAGTCATCATCTACTTGATTTCAAACAGTTACTCTGTATTTACATTGGCAGAGCAGTTAGCTATTAAAAATACTCTCTGCCTTTTAACACTCATTTAATCTTATTTCTTCAGCAAATATTTAAGGATACAGTTTCTTTCTCTCATTATCATAAATATGCTACTCCCTTTCCTTATGGCATAAAGCATTGCTGTCTAAAAGTCTGATGAAAATGTGTTTTTCCTTATAGATCATCAGCTGTGTTTTTGCTCCCATGATCTTCACTTTTTATTTCCTTTAATGTCCAGTATTTTATTAGAATATGTATTGATATTGGTTATTCTGAGTCAGTATTCTCATAAAAGATTTAAATTTGTTGTCACTTTTTTTAGGGATTGAAATTTTGTGTGTGCTTTGACAGTTCCCCTGTTTCTCCTTCCCTCGCTTCTGTTTAAGGGACTCTTTTTATTCCTATGTTGGATCTTTTTGTCAATTATCAAACTTTTTCATGGTATCAAATACTTTGCGATCTCTTTATTTTCATTTTTAAAAAATGTTTATGTTTTCCCCTCCTATTTATCTTAAAATGTTATCTATTATTCTTATTTTCCTTTGTGTTTTCTCAAAGTTACTTTTCATTTCTGGAATAACTTTTCTGTTTTATTCCTATTTCATTCCTGAGCCCTGTTACCTTATTTCTAGTTATTCTAATTCATGTTATTCGTTTATGTCTTAGAATCGTTCTTAATGTTGTATAGTTAATTTAAGTACAAGGTTTTGGGATTTTTTGCTGTTGTTTTGCTTTTGTAGTCCTATCTTTCTGCCATGATTCATGTGTCTATGGGAATGATATTTTACATTTCATCATTTTTTTCTTTTAACAACCCAGGTGCTATTTTATCTCTTCAACACTTTTCTGTTGCTTCACTAGAAGATAGCTGTCTAACTTAGCTTTTAATTTTTATTCGATGTTTGTTTAATTTTACTCTGGTTTTGTGAAATGTGCAAATGTGGTGACTTGATTTCTAATATTTACTGTTTCTTTAGCCTCTCTTACTTTTATCTAGAATTCACCTTTTACTAATCTCTTTTGCCCATATCCTACTAAGTTTTGTTTTTATTACAGCAGTTTTTGTTGTTGTTGTTGTTTTCACCGATGGCCTTTCATGGACGAAAACATTAGCCAGTTGGTTCCCAAAGTTTATATGGCTCAGACTGCTCCAGCCCTTTCAGAAATTACCAAATATTTTGTGATAGACAGAATTTTAAAGGTAACCCACACAATTTCTATTCCTTGATTATTCAGTCAGACATGAGTCTAAGTACTCCTGTAAAGGAACTTTGCATACGTAATTAAGGTTATTAATCAGCTGATCTTAAAATAAGGAGATTATCCCGGATTACCAAAATGAACAAAAATCTAACCACATAAGCCCTTAAAAACAGAGAAATGTCTCAAATTTGAGCCAAAAGAGATTCAACGGAAGAAATTTCTGACACGTTTGAACCATTGGAAGGACTTTACCTGTCATTGCTTCCCCCAAAGGTGGAGGAAGGAAGACACGAGTCAAGGATCTGAGCAGCTTCTGGAAGTTGAGAATGACCTTCAGCCAGGAGCCAATGAGAAAATGGGGAATTCGTCCCAGAAACAGCATGAAATTCTACTGATAAACGGAATGATATCGTAAGTAGATTCAACCTCGGAGACCCAGAAATGAATTCAGCCTAACTGACATGTTGACTTGGCCCTTTGGAATCTGGAGCAGAGAAACTGTCAGAGACTGTAGGACTTCTGATCTACATGACTATGAGATAACACATTTGTGTCTTTTAAGCCACTAAGTTTGTGATCAACTATAATAGCAAGATAACACTTATACAAAGCTCCTGGATTCAGCTGTTAATTTAAGCTGATATTCTCCAATTGGCCCCCTTTTTTTTTTGAGTTGGGGTCTCACTCGGTTGCCCAGACTGGAGTGCAGTGGCCGCTCAACCTGCTGGGCTCCGGCGATCCTTCCGCCTCTGCCTTCCGAGTAGCTGGAACTACAGGCGCACGCCACCATGCCTGGCTAATTTTTGATGTATTGTAGAGATGAGGTCTCGCCAAGTTGCCCAGGCGGGTCTCGAACCCGCGGGCTCAGGCCATCCACTCACCTCAGCCTTTTTAAAGGAGTCCTTATGGCTGTCCAAAGATTCTCTCAGACTCATGTTCATCAAGTGTTCTGTTACTACTTTATGCTGCTTTTTATAAAGACACCCACCCAATCCTGGTCTTTTAGCTCTAAGGAGGTTATCCTCTACTGTTTGTGTTTTGTGGTCTGGAGGGCGATCTTGTAATAGTTTCACAGTGTTGCTGTTAAGGTTGTCCGCAGAATTCTCAAGTTTGTCTTCAGTTATTCCAAATTTTCAAGTTTGTGTTCAATCATGGCCTTTTTACGGGTTCAGAGAGAGAAAAATGTGCTACTGCCATCTTCCCAGAATCTCTCTGGTCCGACTGTTCTTGTGCGTCTGTGATTCTTTCCCCAGCTTGGTCTCTTTTTATAAGCATAATATCATGAACCTCATCGGGCTGGTGGCTGCCAGAGATAGTTTGCCTAATCTGTCTCTACACTTTTGAGTGCCATGGCCACATACACAATGTGGATGTGGTACGTCCACTAATTTACAGTTTTGGAAGTGACATTTGATTGCTTCCTACTGAGTCATGTCAGGTGTTCATAAGCTGTGGACAATGACTGTTTACTGTATATTAGTCCCTTTCTTGTTGCACTTAAGATGATGCACAATATCCAGCAGGTATTTTGTACGTCGCATGAAACCTATGTGTCTAACACACATCATGACTCTTCAGGGAGAAAATCCATGAGAATCCCAAGAAAATCAGCTAAAAATATGTTACATCCTATTTTCATCACATTTTGTAATGGTCAACGGAGTAAAAGACAAATCTACAAAAAACATATATAAATGTATTAAATACTTGAAATAATTATTTAGAAGCTATGATGATAAGTAATCTATTTATAACAGCAATAAGATATGGAATACAATATGATATACTCACCAAGAAAGTTGTAGCACTATAGGCAAATTTTTACTGAGAGCCAAAAAATAATATTTAACCCATGGTGGGGTATATATGTATATGAGGACAGACCCAAAATCAATGATATTATCTTTTGGAGGGTAGGCCCATTGTAGTACAGGTCTTTCCTGCTCGGTAAGTGTTCTAGGAACCCCTTGGCATCCGTGTACCAGTTAGCATTGTTGTGAGAGGCTGTGTTCAACTTCGGTCAATTTTTTTTTGTGGGGGAGGAAATTATTTCAATGCATTTGCCCGTTTCATGATGGGTGATTTACGAGCACACCTGCTCAAACAGTGCTGAGTGTTGTCAGTAGTTTCTGACCACAAATGGCATGACCCGGTGCCCCCATCCTACTCCCTATTCACCTGATCTCAACCTGTGCGACTTTCTTTTTTGTTATTTCCCCAGATGAAGTAGTCCTCCAAGGGAAACATTTTGCTGATATGGAAGAGGTAAAACAGAAAGAGCAGAAGCACTGAAAGGTATCAACATGGACGAGTTCAAATTGTTTTGAGCAGTGGAAAAAGCATCTCCATAGGTGTGTTGCGTCCAATAGAGAGTACTTTGAAGGCGACTGAAGTTTAAGTATGTGGGAATAGATACATTTCTAAATGAATAAATTCAATTTTGGAGGTTCACTGTGTGTGTGTATATAAAATATGTTCTTGCATGTGGTTTATTAGTCAGAAACAATATTATACAAATATCAAAATAAAATGTAGGTGAATGTATTTGCCAGGGATCTTCAGAGAGATAGAATAAATAAGATCGATACATAGATATGATATGATATGATATGATATGATATGATGGATAAATATGAGAGGATACTTATTAGGGCAACTGGCTCACATGCTCAAAGGGTTTTGAAGTCCCATAACAGGCCATCTGAAGATGGATAACCAGGGAAGCCAGATGGCAAACAGCTTACAGAAACTATATAAATTTTACCATGATTTTTAAGAAAAGAAAAATAAAGCCTGAGTACTTTTCTGAAAACAAGGTAGCCGATGGTGTAACCCTCATTCCAAAGGCAGGATAACTCGGAAGGGGGTAGGGGGTGTCACTGACGCAAGCCTCAGAGTCCAAAGACTAATGAACCTGAATTGCTGATGTCTGAGGACAGGAAAAGAAAGGCATCCCAGGTCTGAGAGAGAGCAAATTCGCCTTTTCTGTTTTATAGAAGCCTCCAGTCCATCCATATTGAGGATGGGTCTTCCTCACTCAGTCCACTGACTCACATGTCAATCTCCTGTGGAAACATGCTCACAGGCTCACTCAGATATAATGCTCCACCAGCTATCTAGGTAGCCCTTAATCCAGTCAAGATAACACCTAAAATTAACCATCACAGTGAATATGCATGTTGTAGGAAGAAAGACTTTTCTAGGCTTACTGTTAAGAGATGAAATGATAAAGGAAAAGATGAAAGTATTTGATATTCTTTCTCTATGGCTCTCTCTCTCTCTCTCCATATATACAAGGGGTGTCAAGAATATATGCATATTTTAAGTATGATGTTTGCTCAAAAGATGGCACTACTCAAATAAATGCTAGAATCATCACATGACAGGACAGTCCAAAAGAATGGTGGAAGCAGAGTTGAGCGAATGTCATACTGCACATTGCTACCATAATTCAATTCAACTTTGAAAAGTAATGCATAGACAACATTTCTTAAAATGTATATACATTTTTGTACCCCCATAAATATGTAAAATTTAAAGTTCCTTGTTGGTTATAGTATGAGGCAACATAATTGTTTAGTCAAAATGTGTTTTAAAAGACTTATTCATTAAGATGTACATACCCAAAACTCTAACTAATTTGCCCTAAAATCATCATGGAGTTAAGAAAATATTTCATTCTAGACATGTTGATTACAGTATAATTTATAATTAAACAAATTGGAACTATAGCATTTTGAAAAGAGCATAAATTTTCTAAGATACAGAATTGGCCAAACTAATTATGCATCACCAAATACTAGGATATGTAAATATCAATTAAAAATAATGTCATTTTTGTGTGTATGTTTGTATTGTCTAGAAAAATGCTTATAGTAATATAAGATGGCAAACTGTTCATAGAAAGTATATAAATTTTACCATTTTTTTTTAAGAAAAGAAAAATAAAGCCTGAATACATTTCTGAAAACAAGACTCTCAAACTTTTCCACTGCTGAATTACATTTAACTAACCTTAACCTTGGAAATATGTTCATGACACAAGGAGATTCTCTTTGGTATTATTGGTGTTTGTTTAGGTCATCTATGGGAAAAGCTATTATTTGTACAGCAGTTTTACTTCTCTTTCTAAACAGAGAGGTCGATGTTTATATCTTTCTCTTAATAGAAATTTTTCTTATTAGTAGCAGCTACTTAGTTGCAATAATAATATACTTAAAATAGTCATTAAATGTAAATATCCAATCATCCGGCACCAATTAGAACAAAATTTTAGGTCAGATACTTAAAGGGAAAAAGAAACTTAAATAGAAAAAAATTGTAAATTAATCAATTGTTGAAATTAATATCTAGCTATGCTGTTTGAATAAGGAAGTTTGAAATTGATATATGGCCAAAATATAGAATTAATGATGCTATGTATAGATGAAAAAAATATCAACAAGCCTATTATCTCATTATACGGATCTAAAAGTTTGCACTCATTTGACTAGTACATGGTAATGATACTATAATCTTATGTTCTCCAATTTCAATTTATTCCTCTATCCGGCTGACAATGTTTATAAAAATTGACTCATGAATAAATATTCATTTCATGTCAACAAGCATCATTGAGACAAAGAAAGGAGAAACATTGAGTCACTCACTCCTCAGTGATAAATAGGAATATATTTTAATAGTTGGAGTTGAATACTGTCACTGATTTTGTTTTTATCTGATATTCGGGTAACCATCCCAGCTTTCTATTTACATAGATATAATAATCAGCATTTGAACAATGTTTGAAGGAAGTCATACTTATTTTTTCCATCAGCAAAATTGCCAAAATAATATGGCTACTCAAACCCAATTCTCAAAGTGCAAAGCACTTATGGAAAATTGTGTGCCTTTTCTTAGCTTTTATTTAAAATTCAGATAGGATGAAGATAGCTGACAAGAAGGAGCTAGAGTGAGTTTCAGCTACAGAGTAAACCAAGACTGAAGAGACTTTTTTTCAGCCCCCAAAGAGAAATCGGACCAGCAGCATGGCCCATGACTCGCCAAAGGAGTAGTAATAATTACTTATAGCGAAGGAGAAGAAAAAGACCTACTGACCTGGGCTGGAAGCTGCTGGACTCTTGTTTGCACCACCACAGTCAACCATGGCCTCTGGATGCAGTGGGGGAAGGCCAGTGACGGCAATTCAAGGGTTCTGTACTCCTGCTATGACCTTGTAGGGTTCCCTGAGCCTTGTGGGACCTCAATCCTCATGGGAAACTGCCTTCCCCACAGCCGTGCTCACCATGGATACCTTGGTGAGCAGCACCAGCCCCCACTTCCCAGGAACTTGACCCTGGCAGATGGAGCAGCTACTTTCCAGCCAGCTTGGGAGGGGGTGAGCCCCAAGGGCAAACTCTGCAGCTGCAGACAGTTCCTGGTTGGGCAGGTTGCCTGAGAACAACTGAGGCCCTGGGACTGGCTTCACCTAGACACTCAGATCACAGATTGCCTGAGGTCAAGATGGGAGCCAAACGGGATGTGTTATTGTAGCAACTTCACTCTTCTTGTGAACTCTTCTGTTCTTGCTCTGCACAACAGCCTTACTTGAGTGTCCTGGAACTCCCTTCTGATCTCAAGTGGGGCAGCTAAGAATGCAACTTGCAGGATGCAGTAGCTCCTTTTCCCTGAACTACCCAAGAAGGCTTCAAAGAGACAGAAAACGTGGGAAATCCCCAGAGCCCTGCCCTGGCCAAGGCTGGTTGGGTCCTTGCTTAGATCAACATTCACCAGGGAGAAACACTACGACCACATTTGTAACTGGCTTCTCCCACTAGTGCCACCTCATGGCAGAGGTCAACAGTATAGCCAATCCCATCAGATATAATACCTCAGCTTTGGGGAAGACCTGATCCTAAATGCCAGCAACATTTTCCAAGCCACTCTGGCCACTCAGGGCGCCATGAGCCAGTGCAGGTTCACAGCACAACGCTACCACAGCTGACAATTGAGACACTCACCACACCAGGGCTATATATAATCAGTGGAACCCTACAGTTCCCTGCCAAACACAAATAAGAAGAAATTGTCTACCCAAATGAGAAGGAACCAGAAAAATAATTTTGACAATATGAAAAAGCAGGGTTCTCCAACACATCCAAAAGACCCCACCAACTCTTCAGCAATGGACCTTAACCAAAATGAAATTTTTGAAATTCCAGACATAGAATTTAAAAGGTTGATTTAAAAATTGATTAATAAACTTCAGGAGAAAATTGAAAACAAACAAAAAAATATATTTTTTAAAAACTATTCGGGACATGAATGAAAAATTTTCTAAAGAGATACACACACACACACACACACACACAAAGCTGAAAATTCTGGAAATGAAAGAATCATTCAGGGAAGTGCAATATGTAATAGAAAGTTTTAACAGAAGACTAGAGCAAACAGAAGAGAGAATCTCAAAAGTTGAAGTCAAGACTTTTGAATTAACCCAATTAAACAATAATAAAGAAAAAAGAAGAGGATGGAACAAAGTCTCCAAGAAATGTGGAATTATGTAAAATGTCCAAACCTAAGGATTATAGATGTTCCTTGGGAGGAAGAGAAAGCAACAGGTTTGGAAAACCTGTGTGAGGGAATAACAGAGGAAAACTTCCCTGGATGTCATGGATCTAAACATCCAGATACAAGAATCCCAAAGAACCCCCAGAAGATTCACTGCAAAAAGGTCATCCCCAAGGAGCACAATCATCCAGTTATGCACAGTTAAAATGAGAACAACAATTTTAAGAACAGCAAGACAGAAGCATCAAATGACTTCCAAAGGTAAACCTATCAGACTAACAGCAGGCTTCTCAGAATACCTACATGCCAGAAGGTATTGGGACCCATCTTCTATCTTCTGAAACAGAATAGCGGTTGGCCAAGGATTTTGTATCCCATAAAACTAATTTTCAGACAGGAAGGAGAAATGAAGTCCCGTGCAGACAAGCAAACATGGAGGGAATTTGTCACCACTGGACTGACTGTACAAGAAATACTAAGAGGGGTTCTCAATATTGAGACAGAAGGTCAAAATACAGCAGTAGAAAAATGCTGGAAATCATAAAGTTCACGAGCCTTATGGAATACCAATAGAGACAGTAAATAAATAAATAAAGCAATCAGATCATAAACAATATGATAATTGGAATAGTACCTTGCATATCATTATTAACTCTGAACATAAATGGCCTCAATGTCCCATTAAAAAATATAAACTGGGCCGGATTTGATAGCTCAACCTATAATCCCAGCACTTTGGGAGTCCGAGGCGAGTGGATGGCCTGAGCCCACGGGTTCGAGACCAGCCTGGGCAACTTGGCAAGACCTCGTCTCTACAATAAATAAAAAATTAGCCAGGCATGGTGGCTTGTGCCTCTAGTTCCGGCTACTTGGAAGGCTGAGGAAGAAGGATCACCAGAGTCCACTGGGTCAAAGCTGGGTGACCATGAGCATGCCACTGCACTCCAGCCTGGGTGATGGAGTGAGACTCCAACTCAAAACATATATATATAGAGAGAGACTGGCAGCATGGAAAAAAATATACAACCCAAATATCTGCTGACTTCTCATTAGATAAAACAAACTTTAACAACTGTAAAAAAAAAAAAAGACAAAATGGTGATTATATAATGATAAAAAGAATTAATCCAATGAGAAGACAGAGGATGCCAGTAAAAGTATACACTTTTTTTTTTTTGAGTTGGAGTCTCACTCTGTCGCCCAGGCTGGAGGGCATGGGCACACTCCCGGCCACCGCAGCCTCGACCCGCTGGGCTCCGGCGATCCTTCCGCCTCAGCCTTCCAAGGAGCTGGAACTACAGGTGCGTGCTACCACGCCCGGCTAATTTTTTGATTTACTGTGGAGATGAGGTCTTGCCAAGTTGCCCAGGCGGGTCTCAAGCCCATGGCTCAGGCAATCCACTCACCTCAGCCTCCCCAAGCGAGGGATTACAGGCTGAGCTACCGAGCCCGGCTAGTATACACATTTTAAGTATCACATTTGATGAAAAGATGACATTAATTAAATGAATGCTAGCATCACCATGTGACAGGCAGGACAGTCAAATAAAATGGAGGCACGGTTGAGTGAATGTCACACTACACATTGCTACCATAGTTCAATTCAACTTTGAAAAGTAACACATAGATAACATCTCTTAAAATATGTATACTTTTTTTGGCACACCCTGCATATGCATCTAATGTCAGAGCTCCCAGTTTTAAAAAACGAATTCTACTAGACCTAAAAAAAAAAAAAGAGATGGACAGCAATGCAGTGGGAATAATAATAATAATAGTGGGAAACTTCAACACTCCACTGTCAGCAATAGAAAGATAAAGGAAGAGAGTCAATAAAGAAACAGTGGAGTCAAGCAGGACTTTAGAACAATTGGAATGAACAGACAACTATGGAATAATCCATCCGAAAACTACAGACTATGCATTTTTCTCATCAGCATATGGAACATTTTCCAAGATAGACTACATTACAGACCACAAATCAAGTCTCAAAGAATTTTTAA